>PQWD01000694.1:31167-202290 GCA_019425675.1 Leucinodes orbonalis
AAGTTTGTAACCTTATTGAGTAATAAACGATATTTATTATTATTATATATTATCCCATTATAACCTATTAACAGAATATTAATAACTGCATAATCATAAGATCAGGAAACTATATTTAGAACATGAGTTAACTTTAGGCCACCAAAAAATATCTTTATCTAAAAAATATTATACAGTACCTAAACCTATTAATACATTCGCTGACACTATATTAGACACAATAAGTTTATGTTTTATTGTTATGTTTATAGCCGTCTACTGATCGCAAATATTAAAGGTCAATTTTTGTTATCGCATAGCAATAAAGCAAACAAACAATACCTGCATACATACACGGCATAGCTAATTGAAGGTACAAATTCAACTCGTAAAACTTAACATTGCCTGTATAAAGACGATATTTATCTAACGAGGATTTTATGTTTTAAAGATATTTTTAAATACTGTACTATGTATATTTCCCCTAGCAATGATATTCTGTATAATTAAAGGTAGCCGTGCCTCAAAAACGAACCGCCAAAGAGAATACAGTTGTAGGCAAATACGCTCATTCAAAATATGTGTGCTGTCGCTGCATTCTCCGAACACTTTTCAGTTGTTTTTTGAACATATCACGAATATAAATTTTATACATTATACATCATTGTCCCCTAGTGAATCCCTAAAGTGCACCCCTGTCTTTTCTAAGTCACTTCTGACGAAAAGACCACATTACTCTGTGATTACGTTCACATTTGTTGTTTCACTGTTTGTAAAGAACGTAATCCGTGTATTTTAGACCAATCAGGAACAAACTCTATTATTTTATTTATGAAGTTCTGTTTTCATCAATAACAAATATTAAATGCTTACATAGTTTAACTAATTAGGCGGACGGTTTTGGGTTAGGACGTGTACTTTGCATGCATTTATAATTTTAATAACAATATGTAATTAATAAATTACGAAGCACAATATATTGAACTTGTCTAGGTATCTTGGCGTGTAGTTTGTACCGTAATCATTAGTGTTATAAGCTACATTATCATTATCAGCTCATTCGTACCCATCGAGGGGCACGAGTCTACCTGTAAAGGGTGTATGGGACTTAGTCGTCCACGCGGGCCCAGTGTGGACTGACCGACTTCACGAACCTTTGAATGTCTTTGTAGGCATGCGTAGGTTTCCTTAAGATGTTTCCCTTCACCATAAGAGCATCTGATAACGTACATATAATCTCCCGAACGCAAGGCAACAATCCACACCATTGAGCCACTGACGCTATAAGCTGAATAGTATTAAATATTTACTCTCTTCAAATTGAAAAAAAAAATGTTTGTGTGTCAGTGTATTGCAAAATTTTATGCTTTTTATTTGAATTATCTAGGATTACGTATATGTAGTTAAATATTTTAGACAGTTTAATATGCTGATATCACCTATAGAATGAGTTGCTATCACTGTGTACTCGTTAACTTATTAAGTTTACTTATTTTACGATCACATAAAAATATGTTACTGCTGCGGATCCCTCCACGGGCGAGTCCGACTAACGTTTACGTATTTTCGAAAATATATGTACGTTATCCGACGCTCTAACGGTGAAGGAAAACATCGTGAGGAAACCTTCATGCACGCCTGCGAGTAGATTCGAGTGTTGTGTGGTAAGTCGTCCAATCCGCACAGGGCCTTATCACCCTATACGGGTAGGCTCGTGCCCCTCGGTAGGGACGGTTAATGAGCTGATGATGATGATGATAATCGTGAACAATATCAGCCGAAATAAAAATTGTGCTCGTCAGTGAACGGTGTTTTACGGCACGCAGAATACTTCTTATTGATCGGTCTCAGATCTCACAAGTTAAGCAACTATCGGAATCAACAGATGGATGAGCGAAAGTTATATAAATTTGACATCCCATTTGGTGTAATCATTGGGACATCGACTACTAGACCAAGGGTTCCAAGTTCGATCCCCGGGCAGTACAAACATTTGTGTGCATGAACATGTATTGTCTGTTTGTATTGGTGTTTTCTATGTTAAATATGTATGTTTTTCCGTTGTTGGTGCCCATATTACAGGCTGATGCTTTGTTTGGGACTAGATTGGTGTATGTGAATGTCAGTTAATATGTATTTTATTTATTTATTTAAGACGTAGATCGATAATAAATACTGTGCATTTTTCTAAAATACTTGTTGAATATAATAAATTAATAATAAATAATGAAATAAGTTAAAAAAGTTGTCAAGTCTAATTACAAATATAATGCGTACTTAACTGTTGTGGTAAGAGCAATAGGTAGGATTGAGGTGTGAACATTAGACGAACTTATACCCTACACGCTCTCCCTAAGTTCCAGATAAGTCCTCATTCATATCATCATCATTACAGCCTTTATGTCCACTGTTGATCGAAGGCCTCCCCTAATGATTTCCACGCGGACCGATCCCTAGCAGTTGGCATCCATCTGCTACCCGCCACCTTAACCAGGTCATCCGAGTCCTTATTAAGAACTTGTATATAATAAGTATGTTAAATTTTGTAATATTTGCCAGATCACCGTAGATTTACACAAAAGTAAATCATCATCATCATCAGCTCATTAAACATCCCCACCAAGGAACACGAGCCTACCCGTATAGGGTGATTAGACCTTAGTCGTCCACGCGGGCCCAGTGCGGGTTGGACGACTTCACGCACAACCTTTGAATCTCTGCGCAGGCGTGCGTAGGTTTCCTCACGATGTTTTCCTTCACCGTAACAGCGTCTGATAACGTACATATTAATACGTGGCGGGATTTGAATCTCAGCCTTCCCGGTAGGAGGGCAACAGTCCACACCATTGAACCATATGTAATGCGTGCAGTGCCGGATTAAGACTACTCGGGGCCCTAAGCAATCTACACTTGTGGGGCCCCCCTGTCAGTATGTCAATAGGAATTAGTAGCATAGCGCAGTAGTTGACAACAGAGGTAATGATTTTTCACTTTGTGAGTGTTAGTTTTGTCAGTTAGGTTAGGACATTGCAGGCTATATCACCTGTTTCTCCTAAAAGAAAGACGATTCCGTGCTTCGGAGGGCACGTTTAGCCGTCGGTCCCGGCAGCCTTCGAATTGTCGTTAATCAAAAACCGCGTCAAAGGCCGTGAAGCGGTTTCAAAACTCTGAAACAGGGACTTGTGTGGGGTCAGTCCACTCGCTAAGAAAAAGAACAAGAATTTGTCTTTAAAAAAACCTACACGATTAAAAAAAACAAGAGTAACATACTCGAATCCGCGCACTGCGAAAAAAACGCAAGTCGATTTTGCATGAAATATTTTTCACCGAACATAATCGCAGTGCGCGCATAGGTTACTATTGAAAAACATTAGTTTTTTGTAAAATAAGATGAAAATATATAAACGTACCTTGGAAGTGGAGTAGGTGCCACAAAAACAAAAACTAAAGTACCTATATTTATTTATTTACAAAAAAAAATGCGCCTTGCGGCTTTTTCGGGCATTCACTGATGATGATTTCCCAGTAAACCTTCTGTTTTCTTTTTTTTTTTGCTTCATCGGGGGCCCCCTTGGACGTGGGGCCCTAAGCTAGTGCTTAATTTGCTTAAGGGTTAATCCAGGACTGAATGCGTGGCCCTAAACTTGCAGTGAAGAAATATATGTAAAATGCAAGCATGCTTAAGTAATAACTTTACTTTGTGAAGGATCATTATCATAAAATATAAATTTTATAAAGGAAAATGCTTCTAAGGACAGGATTAAATAGGCTTCGGAACAAAGAAAATTACCTGCAGTACAAAGTATGCATAATTGTGTAATATCGTTAGAAAATGAATTGATTTTAAAACCCTTTGATATTTTCTTACATATACAAATAGCCTTGCGAAGTAATAGGTATTTCAAAGGGGCGCACTTTGTAAATTATGCGTGTTTCAAAATCGTATTGTCAGTTTGATTGAACATTTATGAATAGTGAAAACGCATTCAAGAATGCCCAGTAAATCATAACTTTTGCCATGAAAATCCGATTTGATTTGATCGCTACCAAAATCTGAAAACCATTTTTGATTAATGCCCGGTGGCGCCACCTCCGAGAGGGCTGTCAAAATTCATTGCCAAAAATTAGTTCCAATTTTCACCGTACAGCCAGTTGTCTTTGCCGCTAAATTGACGGCGTTAGGTTTGCTCTGTGTAAGCCCGTGTACGCACGCGCGTGAATCCTCGAAAATGTAACAGGTACGATCGGAGTATGGACTCCCTCAGTCGCGAAATGTCGGGAGGGCCGCGCAAGCGTGCTGGCATGTCATAGACTTCAAATCTAATTAAGAAAATAAAATAAAAAAATTAAAGAACCTATGTTTTGGTTTTTAAAAAATAGAACTGTATTTAAATGATCCTTTTCAACCGTGCTTATAGTTTATCAAGTGTAGATTTACATTGAGATTATGAGTGGCATATATTGACTTTTCGTGTTTTGTTTTTGTGATAAATTTTTGATAAGGGTGATGACAAGTGGATATGGTTGTGATAATGATAACTTTGCATGGGATTGGATTGCTCAATGTGTCAGCATTTGTGGTAAGTCACGACTTTTGGTTTAGCTTATTGAAGAGGCAATGACCGTTATCATGAACAAATTGTTTATTTAATATTCAATAAACAAACTTTTTACAACTTTTAATTTTATATTTATTGCAGAAGCAATAAAGTTTTATCATGTCAGACAAGTAGCAGCTACATTTAAAATAAAATATTTCTATTGATTTATCTTTGGATTAATTCAAAACAAATCTAAAGTATCTATGAAAGGGTGGATTAATTTATTCTTTTAAGTTAATCCAAACCCTAAATTTTCCAATACTCTTCTGATACTGAAAGGGACACGTTAGAAACTAGGTCACCGGGATTCACCTACCAAATTCTACATATTTGAAAACTTTCGGGTTTATTTCATTACTTTCTTGCGAAATATTGTTTCTTTTTGGTATCTTTACCAATTATTATTTTTCTTCTGTACAAAAATAATCAAATAATACTGAACTTTACTTTGCAATCAATGTTACCAAGTGTCAAAATTGTATTGTAATTTACACGCTAAAAAATACAATCAAGATATAGCTTAATTATATAATTGGCCCGTTTACTTGCTGGGTGGTTAAAAATAAGCGAAGGATAACAATTCACGAGGGAGTAGCCCTGAATAATAAATTGCATACTTACGCTTATAATCTGAGAAAGTTATTTTGTTTAAATTTTCTCCGTGAGGTTTCTACAAAGAGTTTATTATAATATTTACGATGTCTTAACTCAAACTTTAATATTCAGTGCTTTTTGAAATTCTGAATTTGTCGCTTGATGGAGGTTTATTAGCATAGTGGTTACTCTGTTCTATAAACACGAATCTGCCTCTCCAAGGCTAAAAATATAAATTCTTAGGTTATAATGTTTCATCATCAGGTCATAAACGACCCTACCGGGCGGCACGAACCTACCAACAAAGGGTGATTAGGCCTTAGTCGTCCACGCGGACCCAGTTCACACACAACCTTTGAATCTCTTCGCTGGCGTGCGCAGTTTTTCTCACGATGTTTTCTTTCACCGTAAGTGCGTCGGATAAGCGTACATTTTTCTCTCTCTCTTTTCAACCTATCATATTCCATTGCTGGACATAGGTTTCTCCCATGTCTCATCAAGGTAGGTAAACTACTTCATTCAAACTTACTTTTCGATTCAGAAGTGAAAATGCAGAAAATCACTGACGGAGGCTAGAGGAGACAAGAAAAAGACGCAAAGAATTGGCTTAAAAAAGAGTTTTAACTCTTTTTCAAACCAATTCTTCGGGCGACTTCTTTTTTAAGTTTGGAAAATGAGGTATTCCTGCAGTGAATTACGAACTTCTGATAAAACCATCGGGAGTAAATACTTGCAAATTTAAAAAAGTTGTTATTGGTTTAGCAAGTTGAAGTGGTAGTGGGTAAGGCACATATTGCGTAGATCCTATGGCCGATGGCGGTGAAAGGTTCTGGAGAAGCTCAGGCCGCCTCCACAACCAGTTGGACGGATAAACTGGTTAAGGTGGCGGGGTAACAGATTGATGTCAACTGCTAGGGATCGGTCCGCGTGGAAAACATTAGGCCTTTGCTAAGCAGTGGGCATATTAGGCGGTAACGATGATGACAGACGGTTTCCAGTTACTTTCTGTCTGTATAACGGTTCAGCTCGGATGCAGACGATCTTAGTTTCCCTCATTTCATAACGATAAAAAAACTATTATACTTTTTAATAATAATCGCAATGTACTAATGCCTTCTATTTCCTTCCTTCTTCAATAGAGCTAATTCACTTGAATGAAATATGAATGAATGAAATTGTGGTACTGCGAAAGAAATATGCCCAATTTCATGGGGAGAAGCAAATAGTCTATCGTATACATAGATATGCTATAGATACAAATACTCCATAATTATTTATACCTCGAGTACACCCTCCGGCCCGAAGGACAAAGGATGGAGGGTGAAAAAAAAGCTGGTAGACCGGATTATCAAAATATCTCCCCAGATACTTCAGTCTTACTATAATAATTGCGCTCTTATAAAAACTATTCCAGTTCGAAGAAAGAGGTGGTGCAATTACTGGTTAAACGTGATATTATGTAACTACTTATTTAACATCAAGTTTCTGGTAATTTAATTCAAAATTTTTCTTATTTCTTCTGGCATACAATTAATGCATTACAGCTTACATTTTAATGGACTTAAGCCAGCTCTTTTTAAAAGCATAAGAGGCACCGATGACAGAGCAGAACTAAGAAAATTGTCCGTCTCGCTTACACAAACACAACATAAAGGATCAATAGAAATATTCTTGGGGCTCCATTCATATTATAATTTGTCCCCCTACATGCATGACGCGATACAATTCAGTTATAGATTTCATGTAGTTTGCTATAGAGCTCACTGAGATTTGACTAAGTGATTAAGTCTCGATGAGTTCTATAGCTATGCTGACGTGTCGTACATTAGTCTATACAAATATTATAAAGAGGAAAACTTTTTTTTTTTATTGATTGAGAAAACTACTGGACCGATAAAAAAACTCTTTCACCGAAAAGCTACATTATTCACTAGTAACATAGGCTAAATTTTATTATATTATATTATACGCGCGGCCGTCGCTCGTAGCGTGTACTTTTAGGTTATGGTTTACTGCGGGAGAATAATCTTATACCGCGGGGAACAGCTAGTAACAGATAAAATTGTTCGCAATTACTGCTATCGAAATGCTCGAAACTATTGTTAATGTCATAAAGTCTCTGTTTGAACAATTTTAAGGAACAAAATTGTTTCTAAGTTGACGCACAGACGTAAAGCCTTTAATCATTAACCGTCAGTCGCGGCAATCTAAAGTACAAAATCTCATTAGACAAGCTGACTTTTGCAAATTTATTGTTTCACCAATAGCTACTAGAAGCCACGTTGGTTATTAGCCTATAATCTTGTTATACCATTAGCTGTAACAAAGCCGTTTACGCGGTTAATCCATCGGTTTTGAGCAACAACTTTGATTTGGTTCGTTATGTTGGTAAGTTGGAATTTAACAAATCATATTATCTGTGGTTATTGCGGTGTTTCAATAAGACTTTTAGAATATAAATTTTAGCTGAAGGCACTATACGAGTATGTATAGATGGGTATAAATGTTTACATAAGCAACCCTCCAAATAGGTAACGAGGACCCACCGATACGCAATGATATTTACTAGATGGTAGTCTGGTACTGAGTCGTCTGGGTAGGTACCACCGCAGTGCCAGATATCGTCCCGTGAAATAGAAATACATTGCTCTTCTGTATTTCTGGATGAGGGCACGGTAGCTAGTAAAATTACCGGGTATAAGAAACATACATCTGTTGTCTCGTGTGAGGGACGCGGTGCGGCGTTGATGGAGTAATGTCTATCAGTTGTTGGTTTCCATCAATGCCGCTGTGTCATGGTCAGGCGTGTCACTTGCTATCAGGTGAGTGTCCTCACCTCGAAACACAAAAGTGCAAGCACTCTTATTTCAAGGGATGATATCTGGTACTGCGGTGGTACTTACGTAGACGACTCAGTTCCGAGTCTACCACCAAATAGAAGTCCTTTTTATGTTCCCCACCCTTCCGAATAGTAGGTTCAGTTTGCTCTTGTTTGAATCCCTCTGGAGTTGTTAAACTTTAAGGTCTTTGATGTTGCTTTCATGGAATTTCGTACATACCGACCTTTTGGAGAGCCCACACTTTTTGCGAAAAGCATGTTGTTAGTTACTCGTACACCGTAACGTAATTAGAATTAATTGTCGTCCTGTTTAGTGAAGAAACACACATTAATGTTGTATATAGATATGAAACGTTTTGACGGCGCTCATTAACAGTTGCCCTTTCATTGTGTTCGGATATTAACTAAATAGGTACCTGTAAACCTAAGCATTGTATACTCTAGTTTATATGTGTCCGTGATTCGTTCTAGACATTCTATAGATAAGCAAAAACGACAAACTGACTAAAATTGAGTATAAAAAGTGATTTTGGTATTTTAATATAGTGATCTATCTATACATGTAGCGGGTTCAAGTTAGCTTTAGCCCAAAATAATAATTCCATGCGGACAAGTTCGCAGGCAAAAGCTAGCCTATGATATGCTTGTAGAAAAAGGCGATTCTATGAATAACACTAATTTTCCTAATTATTCGTTAATCTTTTTTTGATTTACTATACCTACCTACCATTTATTTATCTACGAACTCAACTAACAATTACCTGCAATGGGATGTACTTAAGCGCGCGATACAATCTAAGCATATGGGATGTACCTACTAGTATTATAGTCATAATGACAACTTCTGGACATTCATGCCCCCAAATGAATGCCCACAATTGCTTGAATCACCCTTTGGCGAGGGATACCTATTTGGTGGGATGCACCATAATGAAAATGACAGTTTTTCTGAGACTTCATCCAAATACGTGGTCATATAATACCTATTTTATTTATCTATCATTATAACCATCATTTAACATAGTTCATACATACATAACATAACATCCTTAATTTTACATGAAAAAAAAATAAACATATCGAAGAACGATTCGGTTGACTTTACTTTTACAAAACAGAAACAAAGTAAACAAATAAAGACAGTAGATACAAAATTCCATATTTAATAGAATGCCAGTCGCCATCTTTGTTGCAGCAAATACATTTGAGACAAAATGGCCGCTATCACAAACGTTTCTGTTACTTATTCAGTGGCACATTTCATTCCAGCGTAGATCACATTGTTGCGCTGGGATTGGTTAAATTGTATTTTTTAAAAGAAAATACATAGTGTGTGATTGTATTAAAGAAGAAATCCAATTCTTGTATAAAAGTTAAGCATGAACACGGCATTAATGTTCTGATCCACGTCTAAAAATATATCTTTTAAATTAAGCTATCATTTTGCCATTGCATAGATTGGATCTTTATAGAGTTTATCCGTTACTCATAGCCAAGGTTTAGTAAAAATTTTGAACATTTAACGTAATTATTACTATTGCTTATATCATACTATAACTTAATATATCGCTCTTATAACACGTCTGAGTTTGAGAATATGACTCGAGTAAAAAAGCTGAAGTTATAATAATTTAGCAATACGTCAACTAACTTAACATTTTCTTAAATACTTCGCTGATTTCAGTTGGTGGCCAAGAACTGTTTTTGAAATTTTCCTAATATTTCAGTACTTGGACGAGATGAAAGGTAGCTCTTTGAGGAATATTAGTCAAAAGACTTAAGTAATATCATTTTATGTCAACGAGATAACTTTCAAAGTTTTAAAATTTATTGACTTGTTTTTCTAACTAAATAACAAATCTATTTCATCGTAGCACCTACTTCAGTAAAAATATAAGGTTTTCAATTCCTAGACTCTACATTGTTAGTTTAATGCCCTTTTGTATTTTATCGAAAGTCTTGAATCATAAATCAGGCTACCTCAATAGAATATTAAATCAACGAAAATAGTATTACCTTCAAAGCAAAAAGTCTCAAATGGTTCGACGCAAAGTTCGCCCTTTGGGGTTTATCGGATTTAAAATGGGCTTACAACTTGGATGAAATATTTTGTACTAAAAAATTAAGAGTAAATGTTTTGATATCAAATTTTTTCATAACAGGTTATTTTTATTTTTAATAAAGACATGGTGTAAAACGGTTTAAAAGATAACTTCGAAGATAACTAGTAAGTGTAATACTTATAGACAGTAATTGTCTATATTTTTCTGATGTAATCTCATATTTAAAAATAAGAACCACTACTGGTAATAAAATTGCTAAATTGTCTAATTTATTTTGGAAACATGAATCCATTTACGGGTAGATACACATATAATATATTTGCACTAATTCATTTACGTTTTGTTAAGCACAAATCACAGAATACTTTCAAGATGACAGTTTTAAGAATATAATTCTCACTATATTTGCAAAGCGTCGGTGGCTCATCATAAGTGTGGACTGTTGCTTTTTGAGTTTTAGAAATTATATGTACGTTTATCCGACGCTCGTAAGGTGAAGAAAAACATACTGAGGAAACCTGCGCATACCTACGAAGAGATTGTTGTGAAGTCGACCAATCCGTCCGCACAGGGCCCGCGTGGACGACTAAGGCCTAAACACCCTTTACGGGCCTTACCGAGGACGGTAGGGACGTATAATGTGCTGAGATGATGATTTTTGTAGACGTTTGTACAGTAATTGAATCGAATAACACAAATTTCTACTTTCCACTGTCTATTAAGGTAGGCGTTCCACTACCAAAGAATTGATAATAAAATATTCAGATATGCTTATTGATTCCGACCCCGGGTTTGTCCCGCTTATTGAATTATTGGGAACAAAAGTTTGAGAACGCCCTGCGTTGTAGATGTCAATCGTAAATTGACTTATCTAAACCTTGATTTTCCAACGTATAATTAATTACCTACATCAACAACTGCCTCCGTAGCAATGATGTAAAAAGTATAGAGTCGTGATATGCTGACAAAAATGTTGCTCGAAAAAAGTGTTCCGAATGCGGCGACAGCGCACAGACACATATTTCGAATGAGCGTACATTTACCCAAATAAAAGAGCCTACAACTGTAATCTCTACGGCGGTTCGTTTTTGAGGCACGGGTGGCGTATCTACCTTTATATATACAGAATATCATTGCTTCGTAGTGTACCTACTGGGCGCTGCATGATCCGGAGTTTGTGGGTTCTAATCCCGCGGGGACACGTCACTGTACAATTTTCAGTGGCAAGGATAATTCAGGCTGAACTATCTGATTGTCCGAAAAGATGTCGTCGGTCCCTGCTACTATCTTAGGTTGGTAGTCGTTAATACATCCTCCAACCCGCATTGAGCCCGCGTGGTAGGTTACAATCCACTCTTTCCATGACTATGCCGTGTGGGATGTTCCCCCCGCAACGCCCTAAGCCGAGGTTCGAGTCCCGTACGAACGCCCTTAGGCTCGTTGTGTAAATATTAAGGCTGAGAGCCATCTGCGCTCGCCACTTGCCCGGTGAAGCTGTAAAGGCCATCTGCGGCCAACAGCAGTAGTCAGATCGAAAATTAAAAAAAAATGTGGGACGTTATAGGCTGATGATGATGATGAATACATCAACATTATCGTATGTAGAAACTTAAAGAAAATGATAAATAAATAAAGGAAAACCTTTAAAACCATATACAAATAATAAAAAGAATTAAGCAGAAGCAATACAAAAACAATAACAAGAAATTTAATTAAATGCAGAATCCTAATATTGTTCTGTCAGTTTATTGGCAATCTGTTTGCATATCATGCAACTTTTAAGCATATCAAAATGACGAAATAAAAAAAAATGTATTTGGGTTCTTACACATATAACGTAATTCATCTTGACATTGAGCCATAACGAAACGCATAGAGTATTCTTGAATTTAGTCTTACAGCTGGAAATAGATCTCCCCTATTGTACGCTATATTAGCAATTTTTCGTAAGTCGTTGGTCATGTAGTATTATAGATTACCTACCGTATTCTATAGCTGAAAATATGTATGTAATATGTAGGCTTGATATCTCTCTCTTTCGTTTTCTCATCCAGTGTCCACTAGCAACTGTCGCAAGTTGTCAAAGTTGAAGGATGCTATGGGCTCGCTCGCCATGTAATATTTTTAATACTAATTATAGTTAAATATATATATTTCTTCTTTGTCTTCTTCTTATTATTAAAAACATAAAATTGCAAACTCCAAATGTACATGAAATTGCTACAAAGTCTTTTAACAATCGATTTTCCGGTTTGTATTTTTTTGCTACACGCGTTTTGAAAACTTAGCTCATAAATCTTGCAAGCATCCGGAAAAGACATTCCTCAAAGTAGATATTTCCCCTCTATCGATTGAATATAACTTTGCGAACGCTTCATCATATTACTCTGAATATATTTCTTTTATCTCTATCGGAACTACTTAACGTCAAATTAGTAACTTAGTCATCATCATCAGCTCTATAAACGTCCCCACCGAGGGGCACGAGCCTACCCGTATAGGGTGATTAGTCCGTAGTCGTCCATGCGGGCCCAGTGCGGATTGGACGACTTCACACAACCTTTGAACTCTCGTCGTGCATGAAGGTTTCCTCACGATGTTTTCCTTCACCGTAAGAGCGTCGGATAACGTACATATATTTTCGAAAATTTGAAAACACATTGGTACGTGTCGGGTTTGAACCTCATGCCTCCCGGTAGGAAGGCGACAGTCCACACCATTGAGCCACCGACGCTCTCTCGCTCCCTCGAAACAAAAAATAGTTCTAAGAATCTTTTAATGACGAAGTATAATAAATGAGACGACCCATTTGGTGTTGCGGTTGAGACGTCGACGGCAACACCAAGGGTTCCGGGTTCGATCCCCGGGCAGTACAAACATTTGTGTGCATGAACATGTCTGTTTGTAATTGTCTGGGTGTTTTCTATGTAATAATATGTATTTACAAAAAAAATGTATATATTTTTATGTTTATCCGATGTTTAGTACCCATAATACAGGCTTCACGCTTAACATGGGGCTAGATGGCGCTGTGTGAATGTCAGTGGATATTTATTATTATAATAGATGTTTCATCTTAGTACGTAGTACCCTATTGATCTCAAGAATTACATGATTTTCTGTAATGATTGAAGTTATTCTATGTTAATCCAGAAGAAAAAGCAACTGGTGAACTAAAGTTTCTCAAATCGATGTCGAGTCTGAATGTTTCAAGAAACTTTTATGCGAAACTTGGCGATGTGCGCTGTCGAGTGGAAAATTAACAATCCCCATTTTTATCTTAAGGCCACAACGGACCCTAAACTTTGAAACGTGAATCTAATAAAAATGTGGAACATCACAAATTCGAAGCAGATATATAATGGTTCGTCGTCAATTAATATTGGCTTTTTTTGTAGGAGTGAAAGTTACCTATAGTTGAATAAGAAAATATAACAATGAAAACTACTTTCAATTACATAAAATTGTTGTTCTCATCTCTTGTCGCCTTAGTGCTCACAAACATATTGGTAATTTATTTTTGTTAAAGCACCTAGGTTACTAAGAACGCCATATAATTTTTTAACCGACGTAGACCCCAATATATAAAAAAACTGTAAATTGTTATTCTTTATTTAATGCCGAGACTATAAGTATAGTAAAAGCACCATAATAAAATAGTTATAAAATAAAATCTCTGATAATCCTCATTTCATTTCAATAATTTATTGACTTTTCGGGACCTTGGGAAAGAAAGGACGGTCGTTAGCCCTTGATAAATGAGTCCAGACTTCAGCACGCCGTGGATTACGGTGGTCTTAGGTGCAACTAGATAACCGTGGTAATGGCCCATTAATGTCCAAGCTTATGCTAGACTCTATCAATTCAAGCAAGTACATAAAAGATTAAAGTAACTTATGAAGTTCAGTAGCTGTGGGATGGTAATTGTTTTTATTTGTCTAACAATTGCACCAATTACTTGTAGGTTAAAATTTTTATTTTAAAACTCTTATTTTAACAATATATATAATAAAAAATTTTCAGCAAAGTATATTATTGTATTATTTTGAACGCGAAATAGATGCCGGATGGTTGAAGTGGCGGTAACCATTTAATGTCAACTGATAAGGATCGGTTAGTGTGGTAGTCGTTTGAATGCCTTTTATTAAGGAGTGAAGATTTAGTGCAGTGAGCATTGGTCAATAACAGCGTAGCGTAGGAGCCCTCGGCCGATGGACCGACGACTTGCGAAAGGTCGCTGGTGGAGGCTGGATGAGGAAGCGGAGGACCGGATACTGGCGCAAAATGGGGAGATATGTCCAGCAGTGGACTGATAGTTGAATAGAGGATTGGTCATATAACAAAGACATACTCTCCAAAGATGCTTCAGCAATTCATATTAAACTGTGCGAGCTAACGCTAAAGATATCTGACTAAAGACCTTATTTTCTTATTTTTTTTGCAATGACCGTTGTCCACGGTGAATATGGGTATCTTCCACATCGGGGACTCTTTTGCAAAGGCCATACACTATGTGACACCATGTGCGTATGCTCGTTTACTCCCACCATAACAATATATTCTTACTCTCCATTATTTTATCTGTAGGCAGTGTTGCGAACTATGAATAGTTGGACTATCGATAGTTGACTCGAAATCATCAATACTATGATAACCCTATCCATATAATCGATAGCTGAAATTTAGAGCAATAGTTTACTACACTGCAATACCATCGTAGCGATTCTATAACTTTTTGTCCAACTATCGGTGTCATCGATAGCCTATCAAAAGTGGACTATCGAGCGCTACACTTTCTGCGGTTATCGATGTTAAATCTCACTCATNATCGGTTAGTGTGGTAGTCGTTTGGAATGCCTTTTATTAAGGAGTGAACATTTAGGTTGCAGTGAAGCATTGGTCAATATAACAAGATCATGACTCTCCAAGATGCTTCAGCAATTTATATTAGAACTGTTGTGAGGTAACGCTAAAGATATTTGGTTTTAAAATAGTTAAACTGGCCATCAGGCATTTCTGAGACCTTATTTTCTTTTTTTTTGCAATCGACCGTTGTCCACGGGTTTCGTTTGCAAAAGGCCATACATTATGTGTGACCACCATGTGGCGTATGCTCGTTTACTCCCACCATAACAATATATTCTTACTCTCCATGTTATTTTATCTGTAGGCAGTGTTGCAGAACTATGAATAGTTGGACTATCGATAGTTGACCTCGAAAATCATCAATACTATGGATAACCCTATCATATAATCGATAGCTGAAATTTAGAGCAATCGTATTACTACACTGCAATACCATCGATAGGCCGATTCTATAACTTTTGTCCAACTATCGGTGGTCTATCGATAGCCTATCAAAAGTCGACTATCGAGCGGCTACACTTTCTTATCGATGTTAAATCTCACTCATCGACCGATTAATAAGAATGGTTATAAATTGATTGTTATATAAATATCTCGTTAATAAATGTTTGCTTACCCAGTACAGTGATTTATGGTCATATTCAATAGTCAACATTTACGTAGTAAAAAAAATTCGTTGCTATATTTACATTGCCTGCTTTGTTATGATACTGCGTGTATACGAGAATAGTCTAAGGTGAGCTTGTGATATTTCATTTTATAATTTTGTTTGACTTTTATCGTTGGATGGGATTTTTAATGTGGGATTATGGAGGAGATAATGTTTTTTTGACTTCTCAAAATATTGTAATCCTTGGGTAACAACGCCAAGGTAATTTTTTAAGCACGTTAGCTCTAGATACAATAGATAATATTTTCTATATATATATATATATATTATATATATATATTTATATATATATATATATTGGATATATTGGAATAAATAAATAAAAGAAAATTTCCACGCCGAAATTATTACAGGAGGCCTTTGGTCAGCAGTGGACGTTATTGGTTGTAATAATGATGATGATGAAAAGAAATTGTGTTATATTCTCCGTAGTTACTCTCTTTGATGTGTGAAGTGATAGATAATGGTAGAAACAACAAAGCATTAATCTTTAAAGTTATTATAAATAAGACTTTTTACTTCAAACTATCGCAGGTGGATATTTTCCCCCATTTACCAGCATATATTATTAATCACAATAATAGGTAAAATTACCCCAGTCTAAATATACCGTACTCTATTTCCGTTAGCGCACCGTAGAAAATAACGACAAAATATCGATTTTAAAATTGTCATCAATAATGCAGAGTGTGTATGAATTAGAATATGTCAACAGAGGGTCTAGAATTATCTACAAATTTATAGGTTATTGCGATAAATTACAGGGTCGTGTCTTTCAAAAAATGACAGAATAATATAGGATCTGCTAGGCAAGGAAGTTAAAGTTTGAAATGTGTTTCATTATTTTTTTTTTTTTTCAAAATAAGAAGACTTATGTCTAGTAGTGATCTGCGATAGGTTAAAGAGAGTTGTTTGTTTATTTCTTTCTTTCTTTCTCCGACAAATATCCCGGTCCACCGCTTTCCTAGCCTTTCCAATTTGCGTTGTGTAAATCGAAACATTTTTTTTTTATCATGTTCATTAGAATCCAAAGGATTTATTTTCTTCGGCTGGGCGGCATTCGGTTAGCTACGTCATGTTCTATGTTAACGATTCCGCAATGCTTAAACACGAAAGTCTTTGAGCAATGCGTCCTACCCGTGCTAACATACGCAGCTGGGACATGGACATTGACTGCGGGTATTGGTTCACAAGTTCTAAGTTACTCAACGCGCAATGGAGATAGAAGATATAGATATATATATAAAAGTCTACGTAATACAATCTATCGTTAAGACATGAACGATGAGGACATGTCGCACCTTTCATACTATAGGGGCACATCTCAAAAAATAGCATTTTTTAGTTTTACTTATAAACGGGCCCAAAATCAACATATCTACATGACCCTCTTGAAAGAAAGAGTCAGAACGTGCAATAAAGCCGTAAAAACTTTGTTTATGCCTTTTTCATATTTTCGAGTAAAGTAGTATATTATTAAAATGCTGGGATAAACTAAATATGCGATAAGTAATTCATAACTCACGAACATACTCTTATAATATTCTATTATTTTGCAATTAATGTTTAAATTTATTTATGACTTATTTTGTGAGAACAGAAGCGCTCAAGAATCTTCAAACGCGTTTTCCCATCAATCATGTTTTTCGAATTGTGCCCCTATAATATGAAAGGTGCGATGTGTTCAGTGGTATGTTTCCAAAAATACATCACTATTGGGAATATTCCCTAATAGGAGGGACAAAAACTTTCTCCATATAGGACTTTATCGAGTTTGCTCTTACAGAGGACTGTGCAACCCAAAAAGGTCTTTTAGCCGACATCATAGGGACAGTTATTGCTTACACACAAAAGTAGGGCTAACACCACCATCTAGACGTCTGTACGTGATAAGAATTTTCTCAACGCATCAGAGATGAAAACCGACAGATATTCGTCTCTGTCGGACCTTTAAAAATAGGGGTTATCAGAAAAAGATAGCGTATTGGCAATTGGCACTTTGGTCGAGCTTTCTAACATCTTTATACGAAGGCAACGAAGAGATTTTCAGAGGTTTTTGTAAACTCGATTTATCTTGTGGTCTTAGACTTAGTAACTTCTTACGTAGAAGTCTTCATAAGTATGACAAGGTATATATGATATACTCGTATTTCGTTATTATCTATGCAGACGTATTTTTTTAAGGTGACAATACTATTTATTTTATTAATATGTATAATATTTTATATATGCCAAAGACAAAAAAATTGCCAAAATTCAATTCAAAAGTGTCTCAATCTCAACACTTAAACATTTAGGGTTACAAAAACAATCCATATTTTTAATATTTCCACATATTCTATATGAGATTTATACAAACATACGGCTTCACTAAAATCAACCAATCCAACTGCTTATTTCAAAACTACTTTATTTAAACCTTTTACATTTGCGTTATGAAAATCAGCATAAGCTCTTTACATGCCGTAAGGAAAGACCCGTGCCATGGATCTTAGGCTGGTTGATTGACTGAAAGAGATATGTGATAAAGTTCACCCTCTCTTTATTGCTATAAGACCGCTCGATCTATTCCACTTACATGCACATTGTCTGTTTCAAAACTACCTTCGAAAGCCCCTACAAAAACTTGCCTAGCCGGGACAAAAGAAACACGGAAAAGTTTGCAGACAAGAGTTTGCTTTCTTGTACTCGGGAATGGTGGGTAGGCTTTGGAATAAGTTGCTGGTGCCTAATTTTAAAACACAGAAAACGCCACCATTGATAGAATCAACCAGGCACATATTATGATAGGCTATGGCAAGATTGGGTGATTAAATTTAAACACAGACCACTGTGGGGATAGGTCAGTGTCAACCACCACTATCCAAAGATAATAGCCGGGACAAATTGCTTCCGGAATAAGGGATTTGATTATTCTAATATATTTGTATTCCTATGGTTACCTTTTGTTGGTTGGGAATGACCGACGACCCCGAACCGATCCCAATCACATTAAATCTGTACTATGACGAGTGGTCGGAAGATTGCTATTGGAAGTAGAAGAAAGTTCAGTTGTAGGACTTTTTAATTTTCATAAGCCATTTCGACACTCGTATTTATATACGAGTAGGTATACAAATAAATAATAATAATAAATATCCACTGACATTCACACAATGCCATCTAGCATGAAGCTTGTATTGCGGGTACTTAATAACTGATAAACATACTTTTATCCATTTTTGTAAATACATGCATTTTATATATAGCAAACACCCAGACCAATACAAACAGACATGTTTGTACTGCCCGGGGATCGAACCCGGAACTCTTAGTGTCCTAGACGTCTCAAACATCACACCAATTGGGTCGTCAAATAGTAATTAAAGTGAAGTGTCTATGATATTAGAATTAATGCACAAACCGTACATATAAAAGTATCATATTCAATTTTTCTGTGTGTTTCGGCAAATTTTTGGTCCGCTTTTGACGAAATTTAATAAAGAGTTCATTAGGTTACATTTATTTTCACGCGAACGAAGCCCGCTATGAAAGAAACATTAAAAGACTGTATACCTGTGATAATTCTGGACATAAAGTTTTTACTTTATGTCTATCCATGAAATGACGTGTTGATATGGGGTTATGAATAACTGCTGCATTACGGCCCGTGAGAGCTGACTACGCGAACTTTTCACATGTGTGCGATATTGTAGTAGTACGGAAATTAGGCGGAACCCAACAAACACCAGATTTCAGTAACCGACAGACCATTAAAGGGTTAGCATATGATGTCCAGATGACCAAATGAAAAGAAATAAAATAAAATGAAAAAGGAAATGAAAAGAAAAAAACAATGAAATGAAACTGAACAATGAAAAGTATCTATTAATGGAATGTTATAAAAAAGGGAGTAACGAAAGCTTATTCAGTAAAAAATACAGAACTTAGAATGTTACAAAATGCCCAATCAGATCTAAAATTTAAATAAGCAGTACACCTGTGATGAAATAACTTTGAGATAGCATTGATAGATGTAATAAATATTTTCATTCTTTCCTTCTTAGGAAGGTGAAGATGTTGTTTTTCAGTTTTGTCGATTTACATAAGTGACATCGCAGGTTTAACTGTATGAGTACTGTATTTAGCGGAATGAATGTGTGTTTATGAGACAACCTGCCTTGCGTTCCGAAGTACCAGCTCTAGATAATATTTTTTCAATAATGGCTTTATTTATTTGCGATCGTCAAGCGAATGCTAGTTCTTATGCCATCGAGCCTTACAATGCTATCGTATCAATGATTTATTTCAAATGTTATTTACTGCTTTATATATTGCTATAATCAAACGTGTATGGGTCACGTGGGGGCAATGACCTTTTGAATAATGCTGAGCGAGCGAGGCGGGCGTGTATTCGGAAACACGCGAGTTCAACTTTTCAATATCTGTAGACTTGCTTTAGACATTTTTTTTATAACACAGCAGAGGGTGACATTCAAAAAAATACCTCAGAACTATGTGACTTGCTTAAGTTGTAAGTACTTATATTTTGAGCCGAATTATCTTGATTTGGTATATAAATAGCAGATCTTTCTTAAGAACTAATAAACATTAACATTAATAAGAAAACCATTGGAAAATAGCCATTGAGATTCACTATATTTTTTCTGAATCTGTTAGATGCTATGAATTTTGTTTATGGGTTTCATTGCTATCGTTTTCATTGTAATTTTTTATGTTAGATGCTATGATCTTATTATGGTTTGATACCCAATAATAAAAAAATGTATAAAAAATAATAAAAAACCAATAATAAATAATAAAATGTGATTGTTGCTATTTTTAGTAAGTTCATTGGAAAAATATCTTAAACAAATAACCTAAAAAAAACAAAACCTTTTAATGCATGAAAGGCTAACTGAAAAAAGGTAACTGCCTTAGTAATGCGACTTCTACCCCAAGATTCAATTAGAAATATAATTTCACGATTTACGCCTCCCTCCGTGTTCACGCACTAAAATGTCAGATGAAAAGCTCAGCGTCCCTCCCATGGGGGGGAGGGGAAGAATTTTCGCATTGCGCCGCTTTTAATTGATGCCACGGGCGTTGTGTATACTAATGCGGTTTAACTCGCACCGTGAGATTTCCTACGTGACTCTTGTGCCTGATATTGAGAAGGGTGGATGATTGCAGCATTTTATAAACTGTTCATTGTTACTTGTTAGTTATCTTATCGTTAGCTAGAGGGTTGACTCGTTAATTAAACGGCGACTTATATCTTTAGTAGTAATAACAACCTTTCGAGCGTTAGGTAAATGCCGGGAGCGTCTCACAATAGGTTCTTTATTGTGTCTCATTTCTTAATAGTCAAGAGGTTATAAAATCACACACTCGTAATAGGTAATTCCGGAACCTTGAGTGAAGTGCTCGACATTTGGACCATTAAACTAAATAATGGCTGATGCGAATTCCTCCTCCTACAGGGTAAAAATGATGACAAGCCAATAAACGAAATTCAATTGGATCATTTAAAACTTTTATTGAGGTTTCCTATTCGACGAAGAAGGGAAAAAATCCATCGTCTATGTGGAAAGGACGGTCTGAACAAAAAAAGAAAAAGAATCGTCGATTTTATTATTTTACGATACTTCCTGCACTGGCTACCTTTGTTCTGCCCAATTATTATAAAATGAAATATTTATCATAGCAGTAACAAATTTATTTTATATTAAACAGTGGGTATTTCGAAGTGAAAATGATCCTAATCAACAGGCATACCAAAAATAATCCTGATGCGTCTTTATTTTCATTGGATAATAGCAGGTAATAGACAAGATTTAAAAAAACAGTTTTTCAACTCTTTTAAGTTATTTTCAGGAATAAATATATCCAAAGTCACATTTTTTTTTACTTAGTTGCATCTTTAAATATTTGTCATCATCATCAGCTCATTAAACGTCCCCACCGAGGGGCACGAGCCTACCC
Source organism: Leucinodes orbonalis (assembly GCA_019425675.1). Lineage (NCBI taxonomy): Eukaryota > Metazoa > Arthropoda > Insecta > Lepidoptera > Crambidae > Leucinodes > Leucinodes orbonalis. The sequence continues at coordinate 52,744 of PQWD01000694.1, forward strand.
GTATAGGGTGATTAGGCCTTAGTCGTCCACGCGGGCCCAGTACGGATTGGACGACTTCACACACAACCTTCGAATCTCTTCGCAGGCGTGCGCAGGTTTCCTCACGATGTTTTCTTCACCGTAAGAGCGTCGGATAACGTACATATATTTTCGAAAATTCGAAAACACATTGGTACGTGTCGGGATTTGAACCTCAGCCCTCCCGGTAGGAAGGCGACAGTCCACACCATGAGCCACCGACGCTCTTTAAATAAAATTAAATATTTGTATTCGATAAAATTAATTTGAGTTCAGCTCACGTTTTCGTAATTTATTCTTAAATGTTATATTTGTATATAATGTATAAATGTTGATGATTAAACAATTAACCAGTCCGTAGTCCAAAATACTACATTTCGTAAAAGGATAGTCAGCAGTTGACTGCATTGAACTTCAGCATTATCATTGCTAGTAGACGTTATGAATTAGTTGTCTTCTAACGAACTTAATAAACTGCGAAAGTGAGAGTGTATGACATTATTTTAAAGATTTTTATTTATTTATTTATTTGATACACAAAACAGCATTACAGTAAATACAATTTAAACATTGAATATGGTTTTAAGGTTTCTGGGAGTACTGTAACACCACAAGCATGTGTATACAGTATTATTATCTAAACCAGTATTATACATAATAAAAGGAAATTGTGTAAAGCTAAGTTATAAAAGTAGATATAACTGCTAACAAATTAACAATATACATTAATAATTATAATACAATTTAATTTATAATCCTAATCATAGAGCTCTTCCATTTGGTGACAGTCGAATTGCAGATGTCAGGAGCCTCGCTGTCATTTTGTGAGAGGAAGTTATATTCCCGACATATTCTGTTTAAGGGGTTATGAAATGACACATTGTTATTGCACAGGGGCACAGTGAACAGTCGATCAAGCCATAGACATACAAACAAAACCTACATGGGTATAATATACCTACGTAAATTGATATAATTTAAAACGACAATGAAATTACAATATTCCTCCGCGATTCAATTTTCCAGATTGTAACAACGCAATCCGTTCTGGATATAAATTGTATCTTTTGTATTTTATTCTCCAATACACTGATTGGTAAACACAATGGCTATTGTTCTTAACGTAAAGAGTAGGATTTCATTAAGATTTTAATGCTAACATATATACTTTTTTACGGTAAAATGTGACAATAAAAGAGAAAGTCTACCCAGTAGTATGTTTCATCTATTGCCTGATACACAGGGTTTAAGGAGCAAGCTAAAAGCTTATATGCGGTCATCAGCAGTCGTCAATTATAAAACAACACCAGGCTTTTCGAAAATCAGACCTATCATCACTATCATCAGCTCATAAATCTTTACCAAAAGGCACGAGACTACCAGTATAGGGTGAATAAGCCTTAGTCGTCCATGTGGGCCCAGTGCGGATTATCCGACTTCATGCACAACCTTTGAATTCCGCAGGCGTGCGCAGGTTTCCTCATGATATTTTCCTTCACCGTAAGAGCGTCAGACAAACCTACATACAATTTCGAAAATTCGAAAATACATAGCTACGTGGCAAGATTTGAACCAGCACCCTCCAGATAGATATGTAACAAACAGCCCACACCAATGAGCTACCGAAGCCCTTGCGTCATCTAAAGCATTATTCTATGGCGGGAGAAATATATAGGTGAGAACAAAGTTCTCAGACGACCTTATTCACGATATAAGGTAATAAATGTTTACTTTACTTTTTATCCATCATGTATACTAATTATTATAATAATTAAATTCCTTATCGAGTTAGTATTCCAAATTGACGAACAATGAACTGTCATCAGATATCCCTAAAAATTCCGATCCGGCAAACATGGAAAGCAGGGAAACTCTAATAAGTCCCGTCTCTTGAACAATTGGCCAAAATACATAGGTAAATTATTATATAAATGCGGAGGCAGCGTATCGGTTACTGAATATGTGATAAGCTTCCGGAAATATTTGTTTGCCGACCTCTGGTAGAAATGTATGATGTAATAAAGAATTCCCTTGTCATTTATTATATAGATAAACACACGTGTCACATAAATGACTGTCCTAAGTCACTCAGACTGGGGACTATTGGCGTACATAAATATTATAAGATTCTAGATAAATAATACGTCGGAAATATTTCCTGAGCGATACGACCTACAATAAGAAAACAGTGTATCAAATTCAAAGGGCTGGAAAGGAATTTATATATCTTCTAGGTAGCAACTTCTTCAGCCATAGTTTCACTGCTGGACAAGGTTTTCTTCAATGACATTCAGTTATTACGGAACTATACTCGACAATGCTTGTAAGCCAGAGCCTCGTTCGCTTTTTGTCAGGATGCTTAAAAATGTGTGGTTGGCTCCCAAACCAATTCTGTTACCCCTTGCAGCCAGAGCAAGCAAACTGACTTTGTTTATTAATATTTCAATTTTATGGGAAGACAAACGAGTGCCATTCACCAGACCAACCATTCACCAGATGCTAAATAATTCTCAATCATAAAAACTAGCTATTCCAGAGTAGCAACGACTATGTTGCCAACCTCAAAAAAGGAGACGAATAAAGAAAAAGTCTCTCTCCAAGGAATACACAATATTCGCAGTAGGATTCGCCCTTAAAAAGAAATACCTTGTGTATTGATTTTTTCGGAATGACTCTTTATTTATGTTATATAAGCTCTCTTTATTTTATTGCGCAACTCGTACATCAGAAATTACGCAGTATTGGGACGAATATTTTCTTTTAAGGCTTAAATTAAACAAACACCTGAAAATTACTGAGCCATTTCAGCTGAACAACAGCTACGTTACGGTATTTTATGGCATTTTTACAACATTTCCTCTTTATCCTTTTGTATCATTTGACCATCGGCAAAGACCGTAAAAGTCAAGTACGTTTACTTTATTAATGTCATAAATTGACTTTACATCCCTGTGAATTTACGTGTGAAACTGTCTTTAGTAAAGTCACTGCACGGACTTTAGAGTAAGTATATGTTATAGAACGCGTCTTTGTCATGTTGCACATTAAAAAAATACTTAAAACACAAGTTACACAAGTGAACACCTGCACTGCCCTTCGCTTTGGTCTTTCTTTCTGTAGTTGGCGTTTAACATCAAGCATATTGAGGCGATTTTCCTTAAATATCTTACTCTACACGTATCAATGTATTTTCGAATTTTCGAAAAATATATGTACGTTATCCGACGCTCTTACGGTGAGGGAAACATCGTGAGGAACCTTCATGCACGCCTGCGAAGAGATTCGAAGGTTGTGTGTGAAGTCGTCCAATCCGCACTGGGCCCGCGTGGACGACTAAGGCCTAATCACCCTATACGGGTAGGCTCGTGCCCCTCGGTGGGGACTTTTAATGAGCTGATGACGATGACGATGATTTTACTCTTATTGAAGATAGTAGATCGCCCAGAAAACCTAAGGGCAAACAAGCTCTTTTGAGGTTAATATTATAATTTACATTGGATTGAGTGCTGTTGAAGACAGCAGATCGCCTATGGTTTCAAATGTGTAGAGGAAAATAGGCGAATAAGTGGGAATCATGTTGGCTATGCGTGATGGTATTTCCGTAGCCAAGGTATTGTCTCGCTGGATATCGCTTTCAAGGTATTTGAAATTTGAGATCTCCTCTAGCTGTTTCCCATTTAGGTTTAGCGCCGATCAGTCAGCTTCCGTGCCACAAACACTGGACCAGAAATCTATTAAAAAATATCCGGAAATTAAAACAGAACGGATTTGCATTCTCCAGGGGTGACTAGCAGGGCAGGGCAGTGCGGTATTGGTAAGGAATATACGAGTAAGTTCTTTAAAATGACTGGTTTCTTTAATACTTCTCAGTCATGGTCAGGCGTGTCACTTACCATCAGGTGAGCGAACCGATCGTCCCGATCACAATACCACAATGTATCACTATAAAATGTAAACTATTGATTATTTTTTAATTGAATGGATTACATCGTGAAACTGCTACAGTATACCTAAATGATTGCTTAAATATCTTCAAACGAACAACATTTAATGACATGAAGATTATAATATCCTGATCGAAAAGGGGAAAATAAAGCCCCTTGGGTAACACTGGGTTTCTGATAAGGAAAGCCGATTGCGGGGAAAGTCGATTCTTACCGTTTACATGCTATTTACAGATATTCGGGTGAATTCTGTACTTATACATTATTTATAAATGAAGTAGATAGTGTGATATATCAATTAGATCCTTATACCTCGTTAACACAACTTTCACTACAATTATTTTCTCTCCACAAATGACATTAATAAATACAGATCTAGCATTTATAGTGTAACAATTTGTCATTCGTGGGAGACTGGTGCCCATATAGGTTCGAAGACCTGTATGTCGGGTCACCAGGCCCCCCGATTATTACATGGCAAAAATAACTTAAAAGTACAGTCCAGATTTGAGCTAGAGTAAAATTTAGAAACACAAGGCATATTGTATTTGTGGTGAGTGTAAAAACGAACGATATTATTGAAGTAAGTAGGCCAAAATTGTGTTGTCGATGAATATAGTTTTTTTTTGAAATGTGATATTTTAATTAAATATTATTTAATATAATTCAGGTCATTTCATAAATTTTGATTAAGAAATGACCTGAATTACCTAATTGTCCGAAAAGAAAGATGATTTCTTGCTTCAGAGGGAACGTTAAGCAGGCGGCTTCAATCTTCGGATTATATTATGGTATTATACACCCATTAATCCACATAAGACCCTCGTTTTACGGCCAAATCTCCCCAAGGCTATATTATGTGTGAAGCCATGCCATGCAATAGGCTGTTATGATGATAATGGAGTAGCAAACCCAACAGGAACGCGCTTGCCGCTACACGAACGAGTATGATGTTCTATGTTGCTAGGATTGGTTTTCTGCACTTAGTCCTGTATTCTAGAACGAGACCCAAGCGTAGATTTTTACTTAACCCATTGAACGCCGGTAATCCTGAAAATTTATTGTGTCTGACGCCTTAAGTCGGTCAAAGGGTTAAAATAAAAATAATTATAAACGCTTTATACGATAAATAGCGGCCTTTCCTTCCTTATTCTATTTAATATATTATATATTCCTATCCCTTTCTTGCTATATTTAAGTAAAGATCAACGCTTGAGTCTCGTACTAGTATACGGGCCTTAGTCCCTGAAGTGGACCATTGTACGTCGAGTCTACACATGATCCTATAGTGATTGTGATCGATTATCCATGTTGATGCAAACATGCGGTCGTTCTGTTCGCCACAAACCACAGGTTTAATTACCGTTTATTGTACTGCGGTTTGCAACGGTTGTTGCAGAATTTTGGTGGCCCCATTGTGTTCATATAACTTTATTAAAATGTACAACTAGAAAAATATACTATCTGGAAACACAAAGATGGAAAATCATTCAATCATGCAGCGAAATTAATGCTTACATCAATAAACCACGGAGGCACTTATGCGTAGTAATTCTAGTTACAAAATCTTCATTCCAGTTACAAAATCTTTGTAATAAATTACGCGCAAGTATATGACCTAACTCTGTAACCAATGATATAACAAATAGTTTAAATAAAAGCGTGACTATCGAGTTTCTTGCCGGATCTTCTCAAAGATCCTACTTATTCCGAACCGGTGGTTGAGTCATAAAAATATAATAATAACAATTGACGATTCAAAAGTGTTTATATACTTAATTTGAATTTGAGTAATGTTGACTAGTAGTGCTTCGAAGTTGCAGTAGACAAGGGGCAGATAGACCTGACTCCATGACTTAATATCCACATAAGTTTGTAACTCCTCTATTCATTTAAAGTTGCTTTCATCCTTTCAGATGACCACTCACATCTTGAGTTGGACTATATTTAGTGAGATTCGAAGGTTGTGTGTGAAGTCGTCCAATCCGCACTGGGCCCGCGTGGACGACTAAGGCCTAATCACCCTATACGGGTAGGCTCGTGCCCCTTGGTGGGGACGTTTAATGAGCTGATGATGATGATGATATTTAGTTAGTTGCAGTCTTTTTAAACAAGCACACCTTTTGTTTCTTTAGGAATATATATCAAAATCGTAAAAACAGTTACTATAATTATTCTTAGCTTTTTGTAAGTAATACTTGGAAACGGTTCGCCTCAATTAACCTTGCAAGAAAAATTCTAAAGGATTTTCACGAGGTACAAAAAATAAAAGAACAAATTCATTGAGAGGTTAACGAGTTTCACCCTTAGTACGCTTGTAATCTTTGAAAGCAATATCTTAGAAGATTTAATTTATCCATCGGCTACCATCAACTAAACTTAAAAGGAAGGGATTACATACTGAATTGTGACGTAAGAATTCGTATCTAATCGCGTGCAGGTTCCATGTCCCCGAAAATATTCAAAAATCGAACTCAAAAAATGTCAAGAAACTTTTGAATCTAAAACCTAGAACCTAGTAATCCCCTGAAAACTAGTGTGAATTTGTTACCGGTTCGGGGAGTTGATTAAAATGAGAAGACTCTGGCAAGAAAATCATACAAACATTTGAAATTATTATGTCAATACATTTTTATCCTTGAGGTAATCTACAGCCTTTCCTAAAAGACATGCTTTAATTTAGATTTTCAACAAGTGTATCACGATTCCTTAATGATGAAACTAGTTGTTACGATCATCATAATAAGATAGTAGAATATTTTCAGGCTTTAAGCCTTACCTAAGGGATGAATGGGAATATTTGAAAAAATACAGCTTGATAAATGTTTCTCACAAATACTTTTAATTTATCTGCACTTGAATAAACGAGATTGCCTTTTCCCAAACCAATTTCATTATTATTACTGCAGAGTTTCATCAAATTTTATTTAAAATTCTATATCGCATAAATCACTTAGGAAAGATTTTAATTGGAATAGTTTGCGAATCAAGAATCTCTTTAATCTTTTTGGAAATATTCGTTTAAAGTTTGAAATCACTTTTAAAGTAGTTGTAGCACTACGACTAAATTTAGGCGATAATAAATTATACTTTAAGATACGCAGAATAAGAGTCAGGGATTTAAATATCGCATCAATAAATTAAAAAATTATCAAACCCCCGAACAAGAACTCAAGTAAATTTCCCTTTAAAAGTAAAAGATAATAAAAGAAACTTAATGTTAAAGTACCTAAGAATCTATTGATAATTCTAAAAAAAACGTCGCGTTGGGACCGTCCTAATTATTTCTTTCTTATCTACGATTATTTTTCATAAGATGGTTACCTCTTTAGGCTTTTACGTTCTTTTATTAGTCACGGTCCCCAACGCGACGTTTTTTTTTTAGAATTATCAAAAGATTCTTAGGTACTTTAACATTAAGTTTCTTTTATTATTTTTTACTTTTTAAAGGGAAATTACTTGAGTTATGTCGGGGGTTTTTTTAAATTTTTAATTTAAATTTTTATTTCATACTTTTTAGGTAGATTAGATTAGATTTCATTTGAGTCCAAGTATATTTGCAGTCTTTCGGTTACCGACCGAACGATTTTCATCAAACATGTCTAGAACACGCAACATAAGTCACCTTATAAAAGAAAAAAACTAAATTGAAATCACTGTAATGCGTTCGGGAGTTATGATGCACAGAACAGACAGACAACACAGACAACAGGTCAAATTTATAACACCCCTCTTTTTGCGTCGGGGTTAAAAATGTATATAAATATAGGTAGATTATATATAAGAAATGAAAATCTCGACGACATTGCCCGACTAGAGTGATGGCTTAAAAGAAACGGCTTTTTTTTTCTAACTGACTACTGCTGTTGGCCGCAGATGACCTTAACAGCTTCACCGGGCAATTGAAAAAAAAAGGCGTGAAACAACACTGCGTTGTGTTTCGCCAAGAAAGTAAGGTCACTTGAGACCATAGATTTAAAATAAACGCGCTACACTTATATCTTTGCTTCAGACCTATCTCTCTTTCTTCCAAAATTTCCTTTTCCCTTTAAAAAACTGTCAAAACTAGTTGTTCATTTTTGTGTTAGTCTCCCATGGATAAATGTGGTGTATCACCATCAGATAAACCGGATTCTTTTGTCGACAATTAAATGAAAATAATAACGTCACTAACAACGATAATTCCATATATATATAAAGGTAGATATGCCATCCGTGATCCGTGCCTCAAAAACGAACCGCCGAAGAGAGTACAGTTTGACTATTTTGTTAGGTAAATGTAGGCTCATTCGAAATATGTGTATGTGTGCTGTCACTGCATTCGGAACACTTTTTCGATTGTTTTGTGAGCATATCAGAAATCTTTACTTTTTTACATCATTGGTCACTAAGTATCAAAAGGCCTGTTCAGATATTTGCTAACTTATGTAAAAAAAAAATTGTTCGTACGTACGTAAGAACGTATTCTAATGAAATTACAATACGTTCTTTGAAATAAACGTATTCTATGAAATTAGAATACGTTTTTTACGTACATACGAACTAGTTTGGTAACTTGCTCACCTAAGCTGGTGGTAAGTGATATCCCTGACCATGACAGAAGTAGTATTGAAGGAAATTAATAACAGTAGGTAGTCATTATTTTCGGTCAATACTGCCCTGCGCCCGTCACCCGAGACGGCAGATGTTAGGTCTTCATACCCGGTTTATTATTCAATTACATTGTTTTCTTCGCATTTTTATTACCAACTCGAATCTAAAAATAAACATTTTCGTAATCCCGAATTGTAAGTGACACATGGAAGACAGTAATGCGTTTGACAGAGAAATAACAACTTCAACGCCCGTAAATACTAAAAAGAATCCTTCATTTTCACACAACGTACTGGGTATAAAAATAAGCGGGTAAATCTCCTATATTATTAGTATACCTTGGCTAGTCTACGATGGTCTACTAGCTACTAGGGCGAGGGAAAGTGGACTCTATGTGGTGGTGTGAAGGGTGCGTCTGTTGTCTCTAGATAGTTGTGACGCTCCCTAGCCCCCTAACAGGGGTGGCGTCCCGACACGGTCGATATCCAACCCTGGTAAGGCTTGAGTCGGAGATCTATAGAACTTGCTAATGGTAGGCAGTTGTAACAAGAAAATTTTCAAGTGTATTTAGTACGTTGCGGACTGAACAGTTTGCAAGTTAAGGAAGTTTGATTGTTTGTATGCTCTCGTGAGGATTAACAATTGTATAGGTAACATAGTTTAAGATTAATATAAAAAGGATTGTTTTGAGTATATTTTCGGCACTTTTGTTTGCATAATAAGTTTTAGGTTGTGATTTAATCAAACCTAACCTAGCCTTGAAGGACTTTGTGAAAGATGACGATCGATGTTATCCTTTCAATAATTAATAATGTTTTTTACTTTTTTATTAGGACTTTTTAGCATTTGACCGCCATCCCACCGAACTGATTCATTTTTTGAGAAAAAGCGAGAAGACTTGTATTTGTATTGCCTAAATAGGATACAAAAACTGTTATTGTAAATATCGCCTTAAGCCTGAAGAATTAAGGATGAACTATTTTACAACATTTCTTTAATCGGACAGCTTAGAACAGGTTAATATAATTAATTGATAATAAACACATTGTTTTGATTATATTATTTTTAATTGAACTTCCTTTAGTTCCTTTTCTTTAAGTACTAACTAATTGCGTAAGTGTGTCAACGGAATATTATTTTTTTACACAGAAATATTTCACAGCGAACAAATAGAACTGTCGAATCCGATACAGTCGGAAATGTTACCGTAGCAATACGAGTACGACCAAAAGAGCGTATTCTCATTTAAACAGTCGACTACGCAATATCCCCTCTGATATTGCAAATGTAGAGGGCAGCTAATAATTTAATAATAATCCTTACATGAAAAAAAAGAATTATGAGGTATTTTTTCTTTCGAACTGAGTTTTGGCCGCTGATGGCCTTTACAGCTTCACCGGGCAATTGGCGAGCGCAGATGGCTCTCAGCCTTAAAATTTACATAACGAGCCTAAGGGCGTCTCCGAACGGGACTCGAACCTCGGCTTAGGGCGTTGCGGGGGACCTCATAATACATCTAAGTATGTATTATGACTATTATGAGGTACGTTTATCTCACAAAATAAGCAATGTGCGGAATGTACAATAACCAAAAATTAACATATATTTTTTTCTACATAACCTGACGTAAATAAAAGCTTGACGCTTTCTATACTTTGGGCTGACAGGGGAATATTTGAGTTAAAACACTCGATATTCGAAGCAATTTGGCAAATCTACATAATCACGTCAAAACCCCTCCTGAGGAGAATAATGTGAGATTGCGGGCAACGAGTCCCCTTTAACGCTAAAGTTAAAATTCCGTATATGTCAATAATATTTATCTTGTTATAATCAAATTGAATGCCTCACATTTTACTCCTAGAACCAACATTTTGACAAGCAACTCTTATCAATCAACTTATAATCTTTTATTTTGTGTTTATTATTTGTTATTTTAGTACACATTTAGTTTTTCTAAATTTGCAAGGAATGGAAAAATACTGTGAATATACTGACGCAGAATTAGTTTCTCGTCTTTGATCTAAGGTTTTTTCGGATTGTTTATTTACTTTTGGCCAATGATATTCTGTATATATTATTATTATAGATATGCCATCCGAGCCTCAAAAACGAACCGCCGAAGAGAGTACAGTTTGTACTCTCTTGTTTAGGTAAATGTACGCTCATTCGAAATATGTGTGCTGTCGCTGCATTCGGAACACTTTCTTCGACTATTTTGTGAGCATATCACTAATCCATACTTTTTTACATCATTGCTTTTGGCCACTAAATTCTGCATCGCTTCACCAAAAAGTGACGAGCCATCGACGGCTAATTGCGAACAAAACTTTCATTTTCTTATTGCTATGGATTATAAAATATAAAGTGGTCATTTGCTTATATTGCTCAATCTGCAACTTGGAGAAGATTTTCATGCTCTACTAGCATACAAGTACGTTTCACGCCGATCAAAGGAGAATCGCATTCTAACTTCCACCCTCTCAGTTATTCGCAAACGCTCCACTATGGTTGTCAACAATGGTATGTGCTTAAATGATAGTCCTCAAAAATAAGTCAAATTATAACTTAGACATAAGGTAAATGCACCGGTAATGGTTAAGGAACTAGTACTTAATGGAAAATAAATAAAAAAGCTTCTATTAAATATGCCCATAAAAGTCTTTTTATATTTGAGGCGTTAATGATCAACATTTTATTAAATTTCAGCTGAGAGATAAAAAAAATAATCATAAAGAAAGACGAGGTGTGATTAATATTACTTTTTCTTTTTAGACTGTCCAAAATTGGAGAAATTAATAGGTTAAGAATTTCTGTTAGGCTGAACAAATTTATGTATATTTGGAGTTCCAGGACATTTATTCCGGAACATTGGTTACCAAAAGAATAGCGGTTATGGTGAGAAAATAGGTGAGATTAAAACACCCAACAGAGTACTTAATACACGTCGTTAACACTATCTTAAATCAACTTTCATATTCCTACCCTATGATAGCATCATCAGCCTAAATCGTCCTACTACAGTAAACAGGCCATCATCATAGTCATGCGGAGATTGGGCCGTAACCTACCACGCGGATTAGTGGAAGTTAAGGACTACTATCTTAAGACTGTATCTGGGATCGACGGTTGTCCGTCTGTTTGTTCCGGGTAATCTTTGTAATGGGTGGACATATTTGGACGGTACTTTTTTAGCGGGTATTTAATGTAATAAGGAAAAACTTAGGCTACGTACTTTTATTTTCGAAAAGTAAACTAATGTTGTTACGCGCGGCTGCCGCGAGACGCGTGAGCTACGCTCTTCAACGTTATTAAACGAAGCGATTTTAGTTGTTTTACTGTGGGAATAATATAATATCTTATACCACGGCTGATACCGACGGACACAGCTAGTATTACAATGATTAATTATGTTTTTTTAACTTTTTATTAGGAGTATTTTTAGATATTTGACCGCCATCCCACTCACCTGATGGATTTTTTTTAGAGAAAGCGAGAAGACTTGTATTTGTATTGATTCCTATTTAACCTTTGCAGTCCACTGCTAGACATAGGTCTCCCCCATTTTGCGCCAGATATCTCGGTCCATCGGGCCGGAGAGCGTCCTACGCTACACTTGCCGAGACGCGGTCTCCACTCCAGAACTCGTCTGCTCCAACGGCCATCGGTTCTGTGACATACGTGACCAGCCCACTGCCACTTTAACTTGCTGATCCGGCGGGCTATGTCAGTAACTTTAGTTCTCTTACGGATTTAATCATTTCTGATTTGTATTGATTAAATACGATAAAAAACTGTAAATATCGCTTTAAGCATGAATTATTTTTCAAAATGTCTTTAGTTAGACAGCTTAGAACAGGTTAATATAATAAATGGATTATAAACACATTGTTTTGTTTTTATTATTTTTAATTGAACTAACCTTTAGTTTAGCCTTTTTTGGGTACAGTTCTTTTAAAATAAGTAATTGGGTAAATGTCTCAACGGGATATTATATACCTACTTACACAGAAATATAAAACTAGCTGATAAATTGCCGACGCCAGGTGTACGCTGCCAAAGTGTCTTGTGTCTGTATAAAACTAAATGTGTACATAAGCGTAACATTTCGCGTGCCTCCTGCCATCCCTGTTTACATCTCGAAGGGAGTGAAGAGGGGAAACACGCGATATAACCGACGGCTGTGCACCTGTTACAATCTACGCGAAGCAGATTTACGAGTCTTAAGAATATATCGTTTGCGTCCGTCGCGTCATCTGCGAAACGTTTGTATTAGATACGAAACTATTTACAGTATTATTATTCGACGACCCATTTGGTGTAAGGGTTGGATGTCGCCTCCGGTTTCGAGTACTAGGCAGTACCTACAAACTTTTACGTTTGTGTGCGAGTGTAAGATGTGTATTGGTCTACGTGTGTATAATTATGTATGTATTATATTTGCAAAAAAACATATGAGTGTTTTTACATTTTTTAGTATCTATACTACAGGCTTCACGCTTAATTTGGGTCACGATGACGCTGTAAGATGTAAAGTGTTAAGAAAAATAAATAAATATCCACTAACATTTACACAGCGCCAAGTCGTCTAAGCCGCACTGGGCCCGCGTGGACGGCTAAGGCCTACCCTATACGGGTAGGCTCGTGTCCCTCGGTGGGGACGTTTAATGAGCTGATGATGATGTTCATGCACACAAATGTTTGTACTGCCCGGGGATCGACTCCGGAAACCTTGGTGTAGGTAGTAGTCGACGTCACAACCGCTACACCAAATGGGTCGTCAATATTATCTACTTATTTATACCCCTTTGTACGAACGAGAATAAAAAATTTCAAGAGTTCAATAAGTAAGTTGGGTTCCTTTATTCAGTTGTCACAACTGATTTTGTAAATCTTCATTTAATGTAATATATCGACAATATGATTTGGCTTTGAATGGTAACTGATGATTGTCGACTGTTTCCTAGCAGTCATTCATATTTATCGAACTGCGTGTGTCATTCTGCCTTCGTTCAGAGGTCGCCATATTAGGCTAAAGATAAACCTTTAAAAAATTCCACAGGACAATAAAATATCAGTATTAAAAGCCAATATGTTAGTTGTAAGCTTTACCCTGAACCGGCATTCTGTGTATAATTTACATTAAAGGCCACAGAGATGCTTGTCCTATTTTAAGATCAGTAATTTCGACTCAGACATCACGAATCAGCCGTCCTTTTATGATTCAACCACTTTGATTAAATACCTACGTATGTGTGTATTTGGATCCTAAATCCCTCGTAATTTATAAAAAGAAAGCTTTTTGCTTGGCCCATGTTATGATTCTGATAATAATTCATCCTCTTCGACCGATTCTTTCTTATGAAATTAGTTCGCAATCTATGGTACCGTTGTGGTCCAGAAAAGGGAATAAAATGTAATCACTAAGATTAAGGTCACAGTATGCAGTGATTTTATTGCATATGTCCTTTAAAGCAGTCGCAACAAACAATCACCTTAACTTGCAGAAGCATTAGTCATTTATCATCAAGATTTATTAAGTATCATACTAAATCTCAGACGTAAAGAATTTATATAATTAAAGACACATTTGTAAAAATAAACGGACTTCATTCCTTGTTTATGATAAGATCTTTATCCAATTAAGGAGAAGCAAACTGGCGGATAAGAACCCAGCAAGATCCCTAAAGATTTGTTAGCTCAACTTGAGGATCTGACGCAATTTATCGGCGGCTAGCCATTTCTTTTGCAGATAGCCTTATTCCTGTTACGAATAATATAAATTGTAAGGTATCGTTGAATTTGTAATTAAATAAAATATTCTAAGTATACACGCAGCTTACAATTTCGATATTAAATAATAGAGAAATAATAAATTAGTAAATTAACTGGTTTAAGTGTATCAAACAGACATGTCTGTGCACAAAAATGTTTGTACCGCTGGGAACGCTGGGCATCAATTCTGGACCTTTATTGACTTCTCATATTGTAGGTAACAACGTGGCTAAAACTCCATTTACTTTAATTTTCAATTTATATATTGGTTACTATAACTTTTTTTATATGTACTGTAACTATTGCCAAAAGAAGGGTCAGATTTTGACCTAGATTCAATATTTGGGATTCTTTTGTTTCGTCCTAAAACTCAAATATGTTTATTTAAATAAATATTTCACTGATACTTATTATTATTTATATTTTTATGAATATACCTTTGGCTGCCTTTTAAGTTGTGTGGTTTTTTATACTACGGACTTGTCACCTTTGAATAGACGATACTATATATTATAATTCGACCAATCTAAATCATTCCTTTGTTTTCGAATTCTAAATTCAAAAAGATGAAAATGGCGGCATATGTGTTTTCTTTTTAATATTTGCGGGAGAATGGCAAACGACACGACTTGAAAGACATCCCTAGTAATACCATAGTTAAATATCTGACGAATTGACGACTAGCGAAAGGTGGTGGAGTCTGGATGAAGAACACGGAGTAATGGAATATATCTGGTGCAAAATGGGGTAGAATGTAATAAAATTAAGAGATAGAGATTCGTATACCACACCACATTAATACCTGAACGTCTATATTAATAACAATTTAACAAATATAATATGTTGTGATAAATAACTTCATGACATTGGCTAACATTCTTCTTATTCTTAAAATATATCAATGTATGTTACAATAACGTCGCTTCTATATTAATTTATCCATCCGCATCGCATAATTGCTAATCGTAAAACGTTTTCCAAACGTACACAGTATGCGCACGCGCATATCCCGAAAACATTACTCCGTCACGGAGTCGTAAATCTACAAGTTGTAAATTGTTACATCTGTTGCGTAGAGCAGATTCCCTGGTTTATCCAAGATTTATTTAATTACGTATAATGTGGATGCAATAACGGATTATTTTCGTTTATTTTTTCTTTTTATCCTAAACAACCCATAAAAGTCAACTGCTGGGCTTAGTGCTTGATCTCTACGCTTGACGACTCATGTGGGTTGGTTGAGACGACGGCTATTTCACAAAGGGTTCTGGTTTTGGACCCCGGGCCGTACAAAAATTTGGGTGCATTAACATATCTGTTTGTATTGATCTAGGTTTTCTATTTATAAGAATTATGTAGTGCTTACAAAAAATACATGAAATACCTACTACAAACTCCCCGCTTTAATTAGAGTTGTGGGGCTGTGTTATTGTCAGTCATCATCATTAGCCCACTAAACGTACCCACCGAAGAACAAGTCTACTCGCATAGACTCTCTATAGGCCTTAAAAGTCCACGCGGGCCCATAATCCTTTGTTGACTTCACGCACAACCTTTGAATCTCTTCGCAGGCGTGCGCAGGTTTCCCCACGATGTTTTTCTTTACCGTAAGAGCGTCGGATAGCGTACATATACAATTTTGAAAATTCTAAAACACATTGGAAATTGTCAGTGAATATTATTATATATTATAAAATGTTGGGTATAATCTGAAAACAGTGTTACCCGTTCTCTACTAAAAATTTTGCCTGCAAATGATCTGCCTGCTTTTCTATATGAGTTGCCTAAAGTCACATATATTTAATGCGAGACCTCACATCACGTATGTTATGATTTATCCGAATCTTTATTCTGGACCGGATATTTGTCTGTACCTTATTTTGGAATTAGCTTAACTCACCAATCAATACATTCACGGCGGTCTCGTTAATAGTCCATAAACGGGGTTTAAATTGGAAGAGCTATAGCTTTTCCGAGTGTTTCCGAACTGAAAATAGTTTTAATTGATGATTAAATGCCGATAAATTCGCTTTAAATTTAGAAGTGTTGTCAGTTCCGCTCGCTTCGTAGAAACATGGCTTGGCTTATACACCATTAAAAACGCTAAAATATAATTTCACCTGTTTACCATGTATAAGGTTGCTTGAGTTAGAGTTCCTCGTAAAAGATCTTAATCAGTCCTTACTAAATCTCATGTTTTCTACTTTCTTAAAATATATGTGTGACTATTTAATAAATTAGTTTCAGATCGAGTTAATTTTACACTTAAGCAACTGGCGATGGCATAGCGGCTATCGCGTTTACCTAACCAACGCCCTAAGTCGAGGTTCCCACTCTCACGCCCTTAGGCTCGTTGTGTAAATCTTTAGGCTTAGAGCCATCTGCGCTCGCCAATTGTTTGGTGAAGCTGTAAAGGCCATCTGCGGCCATCAGCAGTAGTCAGTTCGAAACAAAGGCTATCGCGTTAGGTTGACGATCGCGCTCACCAAAGCATCGCAATGGTTGCTCATCAGATGAGTGGTAGAAACATAATATCTTAGTGAAATGGTTGGGCAGGCAAGCCATTTGTCCCAACTACTATAGTATAAGTCGTTTACACCTAATAATCCGCACTGGGCCTGCGTAGTAGATAAAGGATTAGTCTTGTTAAAAATATTTCTTGTGGGCTATAATAAACAGTACAATTTATGTATTTATACGAAACATGACTTTGACCCATAAATGCTACGTATTTGATCGCGATGCAGTAACAGATAATGCAACCGTTATCGACCACAAAAGCGTAATAACATGCCTGCATATCACAGCAAGAATGCAGCTGTTGCAGCGAATATCTTAGTTGTTACGCTTGACTGGAATTTCTCATGTATGTGATGCTTGTATCTGTAAAGTTGAATTGCCTTGAAAGTTAAAGATAAAGTTATTACTTACGCTTGTTACTACAATATTTTAAAAAATGAGAGCTATGTGTTTCAGACTTTATTATATACAGGTTGTCCCAGAACTCAACGTCAAACTATGTCAAACCGAAACGGGGTGATAGGATTGATTGTAACTCTCATGAGAAAAATAATAAAAAAATATTGCATCATCATCATCAGCTCATTTAACATCCCCACCGAGGGGCACGAGCCTACTCGTGGCGGGTGTATAGGCCTTAGACGTCCACGCGGGCCCAGTGACGAATTGGCCAACTTTACGCACCATCTTTGAATCTCTAAGTAGGCGTAGGCAGATTTCCTCACGATGTTTTCCTTCAGATAGAGCAATTTGGTCTAACTTTGACCAATTTCAGTTATTGTGGTTATTTTTTATTATTCTTGCTCATTTAGACTCTGGAAACTTAATTCTTTATAATATGCCTAGAAAATAATCCAAAAATAATGACACAATTGCAACGGTACTACTTTTTCTTGATGAGAAATTAAATGATGAAGAGCGAAACTTTGGATGTTTTTTTGTAATAATTTCACCGCTACGTTCATAATGGATCACTGGATTAAGCCTTCCAAAAGCACTTATTAAGACAATGTCTTCATCTTTCTTAATATAACATATGTGTAATTAACGCGCACAAACACCGCAATAGTAATCTGTATAAATGACCCAAAGTGACCACACAGTCCATACAATCTCCCGTAACTGAAATGTCACGTTCGAGATATAAACACGTTGCTCCACTTACAGCGTCACAATCTAGATAAACGCGTACGATTTCTGTGTACCATCATCGCAATCTCTATAAAAATTGAGTATATAATTGATATGTTTAAAGCTAATAAAGATAATTGTACGAGTAGGTTGACAGTTTAATCTTCACAAAAGAATAATATTATTAATACTGACAAAAAAACCTTATTTTAGATGTCATCATAGTATCGTTTGAAGCACCAGCGTAAAATCATTGAAAATTTATTAATACCGTGATAAAAAAGTGCTACTAATAATTTTGTGCGACATACCGTACAGCAAAACAGTGCTACGTAAGCTCGAACCTTCATAGATCTTTAATAAGTTTTAGATCCTTCGATGAATGTTTGAAGAATCATGAGAAATGGAATGTAAATGAAAAAAAAATAAAAGCATTGAATACCTACATGGTATTCACGGATAGAATTAAAATAAATACCCACTGACATTCACACAGCGCCATCTAGCCCCAAGTTAAGCGTGAAGCCTGTATTATGGGTACTAAACAACGGATAAACATACTTATATACTTTTTTTGTAAACACATACATATTATACATAGAAAACACCCAGACCATTACAAACAGACATGTTCATGCACACAAATGTTTGTAACGCCCGGGAATCGAACCCGGAACCGTTGGTATTGCAGCTGACCTCTCAACCGCAACACCAAATGGGTCGTCAAAGAAGAGAAGAAGAATTAATTAACAGCAGGCAAGTAGAGTACCCTCACGATAGCGATAGTACACACACCGCTCCGACCTGCGGCCCGATGGACCGACGACTAGCGACAGATCGTTGGTGGAGGCTGGGTGAGGAAAGCGGAAAATATATCAGACGCAAAATGGGGAGACCTATGTCCAGCAGTGGACTGCGGCAGGTTGAAGAACAAGGTACACTCTATGAATATTTTCGCGGCAAACATTAAATCTAGCTTTACTTCGGCAATTTTTTAATCTATCAACAATTGTACAAATAAATCGCTACAACTTATGTTTTATATATTATTTAATCTGTGGTTTTACTAAAGAAGTTTTTATGGCTCTTTAACCATGTAAACTGGTCCGGTCTATACGTATTCATCTCCGGTAGCAATAACATTCCTTAAAAAGATTTTCCAAGTAACAAATTTCCCATTTCAGCGTCGATCTCGGATAAATATTGAATGAGGATTTTTATGAGTTGCGGATTTCAACAAAGCCTTTGACAATTTTCCTCTTATGCTTCTTTGAAAGTATGATGACATTTAGAAATCTCAAGTCTTATAGAATAAATTCGGTACATAATATTCAATATTAACATAGATTTGGTGGTTCGATACATCTATTAGAGACTATTTCAAAACTGTTGATAGCTCATAAAAAAATAATAATTTATCTTAACGAATTGTAAGAAAAATTCTCGTAACGTTTTGAAGCATTATGTAGTAATAAGTACGACAATAACCTACACATTTTATTTTACATATATTTCTTCTTTTTCAAGCAAGGTGAATATTGAAGGATTTAAGGATATCTTCTTTATCCTGAACATCTAAACTAGGTCCAACAAATGCATTTCCCATATATAACACAAAGAAATCAATTCGAGCTCTAATAAATATTTAAAACAAATCGTTTACTGATACTTTAGAGACGTCATTTAACAAACAGAACGTGATAATATCGTGATGATATATTAAATAACGCAGTCAAAGCATTTTTAAATCAATCCTAAACTCTTAAGCTATATTTTTATAGGCTTAATTTTAATAACACCGGACCTGATTAACTTAGGAAGCAATTGACGCTGTCGTTCCCAACGGACTTTATTATTATTTATTACCGCACAATATTCTCTTAAACCAAGTTACGCATCGAAGAAAACTGAAGATGCAACCTACTTAAGTTTTAATTTAAATAAGAAACTTTAAATGTTAATAAAATGTGACAAAAGGTACGATAAGAATTTGTTTTACGATACCTTAAAGTATTTGTGTTCAAGATTTACGCAGGTATAAAATATTCGTTAAAAGAAACAACTTATTTCCAAAAGGTATCCTAAGAGTCGACTAATTAAGAAAAATATGCTTAAAACAGCAAGTAGCCTTTGTTTCCTATATTTGGCTGGCTTGAACGTAATTATACCGTAGCTACTACATCTCTTATTACAAATCATCATCATCAAAACACACAGCAACAAAGCCTTCCCGCCAAGCCATGGGGTGATTGGGCCATTACGCACCACGCGGATGCATTGAGAGCATATTGGTTAACGACTATCCGAATATATAAGTAGCCGGACCCCGACGGCTTCTTTAGCTAGCGTGTCTTCTTTGGAGAAACCGTCATAAATAATAATATACGATAATATTATTATCGTAAATGTGAACACAGATACCGTCACATCAAAACCACAATTGAACCTTCAACTGTCACCAATTAATGATAAACGAACGAAGCCAATAAACATCGCCTTTCGTCTACAATCGATACACGTAAATCACGTTATTGACGTGAAATACATTCTGAATATTCCATGAAATTTCCCCGATAAGTGAGTAAGTGCCCAATTATTGTCACAAAATAAGATAGAGATAATATATATCAAAGAGTTATACGATATTTCAGAGAAGGGCGCCATATTAGGCTGATAGGCGAGCAAATACTGCGGCAAAAAGAACTGTATTGGATAACAGCATAGTTTGGTACTTAGACGCTAAACAATCCTTTTGTTTTTCTTTGTGGTACAAGATGGTACATGTTTTTTTATGTCATAAAGTAAAAGTAAGTAAAAAGTAAAAACAGAACGGAGAGACGATCAGATCGCTCACTTGAAGGTAAGTTATACGCCTTACCATGACAGATACAGTGTTGGTGGTAATTGATAGTACTAGTCATTATTTTTTCGTCAAATATCGGTTGTCTCATCACCCGAGACGACAGATGTTAGGTATCTTATAGCCGGTCATTTCACACACTGTATGGCATTGTGGACTACGAGAAAGCCTTCGACTCCGTCGAAACCTGGGCTGTTCTGGAGGCTCTGCAGCGATGCGGTATCGACTGGCGATATATCGAGGTGATGAAGTGTCTCTCCAACGCAGCGACGATGACCGTTCAGATCCAAGACCAGCGGACAAGACCCATCCAATTGCGTCGTGGTGTGAGACAGGGGGATGTTATATCCCCGAAACTGTTCACAAACGCATTGGAGGATGTCTTCAAGACCCTGACTGGTCTGAACGAGGCGTCAACGTCAATGGAGAGTATATTTCTCATCTTCGTTTTGCTGACGATATCGTCATCGTGGCAGAGTCATCGGAAGAGCTTGCGGAGATGCTGAACAGCCTTAATGAATCTTCCCGACGAGTTGGGCTTGGCATGAATTTGGACAAGACGAAAGTCATGTTCAACAGTCGTGTCATGCCACAACCGATATGCGTCGATGGCGTCCGTCTCGAGGTTGTGCAGGAGTATATCTACCTTGGGCCAAACCATCCATCCAACTTGGCCAGCATTACTTCGAGAGGGAGGCTAGTAGGAGGATTCAGTTGGGCTGGGCGGCATTCGGTAAGCTACGTCATGTCCTAACGTCAACTATTCCGCAATGCTTAAAGACGAAAGTCTTTGAGCAATGCGTCCTACCCGTACTAACATACGCAGCTGAGACATGGACACTGACTGCGGGATTGGTTCACAAGTTCAAAGTCACTCAACGCGCAATGGAGCGAGCTATGCTTGGAGTCTCTCTTAGGGATAAGATCAGAAATGATTTAATCGTAAGAGAACTAAAGTTACCGACATAGCCCGCCGGATCAGCAAGTTGAAGTGGCAGTGGGCTGGTCACGTATGTCGCAGAACCGATGGCCGTTGGAGCAGACGAGTTCTGGAGTGGAGACCGCGTCTTGGCAAGCGTAGCGTAGGACGCCCTCCGGCCCGATGGACCGACGACTTGCGAAAGGTCGCTGGTGGAAGCTGGATGAGAAAGCGGAGGACCGGGATGTCTGGCGCAAAATGGGGGACCTATGTCCAGCAGTGGACTGCAAGGTTGAAGAGAGAGAGCCGGTCATTTTCTAGCTACAGTAGTCTCATCCCGATCATTTCTATTTCACGGGACGATATCTGGCACTCGAGTCTACTACCTAGTAAATACAATCTTAACGATTTTTCATTGTTACTTTCTGACACTGTATTTACGATTTTAAATTAAAAGCCGCAACAAATTACAAGTTTATTGTTCTATTTGAAATTGAACGATAAACTTGTATTATTAAATTACAATATCAATCATCAAAGTCTTATTTTGAACGATTTTGGTAGAAATATTAAAACGTAAAAAACAAAGACTCTGACTAAAGAAAGACGCTACTGACGTACAAGCAATTTGTTCGCCCCATTTATCTGTATCTATTGGACTATCTGTCATTGGATCATAGATGGCTAGACGCGATTCAAACTTGAAACGAACAAACCAGTTTATGGGCTGCTCGGATTTAACTGCTTCTTCTTACTCAGTGGTGATGTAATTCTTTATTTCCACCTCATACTGGACGGTGGCTCATTAGTGTGAACTGTTGCCTTGTTGTTTCATACAAGAAATAGTTGTCTCGTCCACTTTCTTCCTCTAAGTTAACATTCATAAATTGGTTCAGTAAAGTGCCGATTTGGAGCTACAAGCGCTGTGTGAATGTTAGTGGATCTTTACTAATATTATTAAAATATAACTATAGATAATATGTGTTTTGATTTTTGACGACCCATCTAGTGTAATGGTTGAGACGTCGGCTATTAATACACCAAGAATCGAATTCGATCCCCGGCAGGACACACATTTATTTGCATGAACATGTCTGTTATATTGGTCTGGTATTATCTAATAATATGTATGTATTTACACAAAACAGTATAAAGTATGTAATATCCGTTGTTTAGTACCCATACTTCAGGCTTCACGCTTAACTCGGGGCTAGATGGCGCTGTATGAAAGTCAGTGGATATTTATTTATTTCTTTATTGGTCTGTGTATTTTCTGTGTATAATATACAACGCATTTATTTACCATGTAAAGTATATAAGTATGTGTATATCCATATAACAGGATAATGCTTAGTTACTTAGATGGCGTTCTGTAAATTTCAGTGAAAATGTATTTATTATTTACTCTGTTTAACAAAAGTACTTACATGAAGGCATTACGTAAAATTACATCTTACATTTTCTCATTTTTTGTATTTGTTTCACGCTTACATCACGACAATATTTACTTCCATTTTCCCCTCATGCAACTACTCAGGGATGTATGAAATATGTAATCAGATAACATTTCGGAATGCGGAAAATGTGATGCCTATATAATTGTTAGCACGGGTTACGGCGGGAAGCCTCTGGCTTACTGCCAATATTTCTTCCGCAGATATTATAGCTATCTCTATTTTTAAGACATCAAAGTATTGTTACGAATTGACTAATTAAATGATATTAGATATGGCGGCTAATATGTCACGTCAGCCACCATAGAGTATGACAGCGAATTGTCAAATAGCAAAAGATTCTAGTGTTCTAGATAATTCCGCAACTATGTAAATGACGTCGACGCTTCGAGATCAGCGGTGGACAGGTATATAAGGCGGACCGACGGGTGCGCCGGGAGTCTTGTGTTCTACTCAAGAGCGAACGAAAAGCGAAATACCTGCGACTACAAGGAAGAAGCGAGTGATACAGCGATATCTAAGGGATCGTCGAGTGTGATATAACAGTGTGAAGAGTTAACGTGTGATTATTACGTGTGTGTGCGGAAAGTGTTGTGTTATAGTGTGCAGTGTTAATTACGGATTTTAGTGCGTGCGTTAATTGATTAATTAGTACGAGTGTAAGTGTAATTAGTGTTGTGTGTGATTAATATTGGTTAATTAATAAAGTGTGTTACCGTGTTATTCTTCGTGTTTGGCAATAATTTATCCGGAACCCCCAGCTCGTAACAGTATATATGTGCATTGTGATTTAGTGTATCCTTTGTCAAAAAACGCTGTCCCATGGTCTAGTGCGCTGAGCGTATATTTATATGTGTGCATTGATGTATTTAATGGCAAAATTTACTCGGTGGTAGTCTCGATACTGAGTCGTCTAGGAAGGCCACTGCAGCGCTAGATATCGTTCCGTGAAAATAAGAGTGCTATGCACTTTTGTGTTTCGGGATGAGGGCACTGTGCCTGAAATTACCGAGTCAAAGATACCTAGCATCTGTTGTTCGGGTGACAGCCGCAGTGCGGCATTGATAGGGAATAGTAACTGTTTATACTCCTTCAATGCCGCTCTGTCACGGTCAGGCGTATCACTTACCATCAGGTGAACGTCTTGACCGTCCTGTTTAATTCGTAACATAAAAAAAATCCTCCGTCATCTAGTGTGGTGACCGTTGGGTTTAGACCCGGAGGTCATAGGTTCGAATCCCGTGCGGAGACATCACAGTGAAAGTTGTTTTTGCGATGTTTCCCCAAATATGTTAGGACGTAGCAGGAATCACTTGATTGTCCGAAAAGAAAGATGATTCCGCTTTGGTGGGCATGTTAAGCCGTCGGTCCCGGCTACTATCTTAGAATGGTTAACAACTACCAATGCATACTGGCCCCACTTGTTGGGTTCCGGCCCAAACTCTCTAAACTATGTGTTGGAATAAATAAAAGGCCTGTGCCTGCAGTGGGGCGTTATAGGCTGTTGATGACTGAAACATATTCTTCAATTACTATTGTTTTAATCAATGTTTACGATCTCGAAGACCACAATCATCAACATAATGAATACGCAAAAGAGAGTACTGGAACAGTTACAGATGAGAGCAATAAATCGGAAAGCTGTAGACCTAGTAAAGTAATGGCGATGTTAGCTGGACTGTTGCCAGCTTCATCGGCTCTGAGAGATGAATGGAGGTTCGGCGACTTTGATATTAGTCTCGACCGACTGATGAAAATCTACATAATAGTACTATTTCGTCGGTCGGAGCGTCGGTGGCTCAATGCTGTGGACTGTTGCCCTCCTACCGGGAGAGCTGAGGTTTAAATCCCGCCACGTACCAATATGTTTTCGAATTTCGGACTCTATATGTACGTTATCCGACGCTATTATGGTGAAGAAAAACATCGTGAGGAAACCTGCACACGCCTGCGAAGAGATTCAAAGGCTGTGCGTAAAGTCGTCCAAGCCGTATTGTGCCCGCGTGGATGACTAAGGCCAAAACACCCTATAGTATAGGCGGGGGCACTACCGTGGCCCCAGACAAAAGTAGCAATTTTATTTATTACATTTAGATTTTTGATTGTACGGAATATTTGATTTAAATTCCGTATGATCCCTTGTAATTTTATTTGAATCCACTTAGAAACAATTTTGGATCACAATTTCGGTACTTAGTTATGTAACCAAATTTGACGTTATTCAAAGGTATATATTTTCAGTTCAATTCTAACATGATAAAATTTTGAAAAGGATCATTTAATTCAATAATGCAATGTAACTTTAATACAACATTCTTGTCCAAAATTTATTGCTTTTTTAAATTCTTGTAAGCCTTGCGTATTTTTAAGGCTTCCTGTTTTAACTGCATTTCAACCCTGAATTTTGTTTATCACTTTGTTATTGACATTAAAATCTAAATTGTTTAACTACGTTTCAATTATTGTTGTAATACTGATCTACGTATCCCACCGAGGTGCACCAGCCTACCCGTATAGGGCCTATACGGGTAGGCCCCTCGGTGGGGATGTTTAATGCTGATGATAATGATGAGTACCTACTATTTCATGAAAATCTAGATACGTAGATCAGGATACAGGGATACCCCTTTGAATAACGTCAAATTTGGTTACATAACTAGACGATTTCCTCCGTATTCCCATACTTTCGTGTATAATAAAATATTCAGTTTAATTAAAGAAACTAAACATTTATCCGCAACCCAATTAAAGAAAACCATTACCAAATACTTGAATGAACTGGACTATGAGGATCTTGAAGGTATACTTTTGAATGTTTATTAGTAATCACAAATTTGCCCATCACACTTTCCTTCCACACACTCTTCATATCTCTCTCACACGCACACACACGGACATACACACTCTCACACACACACACACGCACACAAACACACACACACTCATTCAGTCTGACATACACTACCTTAGAGTTCATTGTGTGTATTTTTATTTTATTTTCTAGATATATCTTTCTCCATTCCTCATCTAACTGCTCCCTTGAATAGATTTGTTTGTTGACCGAACCAGCCATTGTTAATACAATTATGTAATCGTTTAGGGTTCACGTTTCAGGCGTAAGCCTAGTGCAGTGGCCGCTGCTAAAGAATCAGTCCTTAAAGTTCCAATTTTATTATATAATATTTTTTTTTGTAATAAATGATTACATTTGTTATTTGATCTATAAAACTAATTCATGTGAATAAGCCTGAAATGTAATTTGGGAATTGCTTTGTTTTTTTTGGAAATAAATAACTAAGTACCGAAATTTTGATCCAAAATTGATTCGAAGTGGAGTCAAATGAAGATACAAGGGATCATACGGAAATTAAATCAAAATGTTCCGTACAATCAAAAATCTAAATGTAATAAATAAAATTGCTACTTTTGTCTGGGCCACGGTAGTGCCCCGCCAGACGAGCCAAGCAAAGTGCACGGGCGACACTAAGTTTACAACGTCCTTGGCCATTGTTGATTGAAACATACATTTTCAGCAAAATACTCGCACATTTCAGCAAAATACTGGCACATTCCTTAATGTATTGACTTATTTTGTAATGATTTTTATAGGTGGTGTAAGTATTCGTTACTTATTCAAGTATCCTTAATCGGCATTAAGTAATATTGCATATTGTTCGAAAATAATACGTGTATTATATAGTATACAATAAACCAAATTAACTAAAGTAAAGTATCTGAGTGGTATCTACCTCTGGTTGAGATGAAATACAATACCCTTCAGCTTGAACCCTTTGCTAAGGAAGGCCGACCGCTGCGCCCTTGGGAAAATTACCTCAAAGCAACTCAAGGTAATCCTATTACAAGAAACAATGTTATAAATAAATTTTCTTAATATGAACGGCATAACTTTTGGAATTCATGAAGAAAATTTGAATTTTGTATATATTTAGCAGATAGCCCATCTATGGTGACAAATAACTGTCACCAACAATTTGCCAACAATACTCGTACACAGATCATCCCCAAAAAGCATTTGTATGTATCAACAGGCCAAAACGCCGAAGCGCTTTTTTCCAAGTATCAAAATTCATTATTGTGCTTTACTTTGGTATTTTAAATGTATTCTTATTGTATTTTTTGTATTCTTTTTCACGTTCATAAGTGCTTTTTGTAAGCCTAATCTGAATAAATGAATTTTGACTTTGACTTTTGACTTTATGATATCATTACCGTCGACTTAAATAGTAATAAACTTTTAGTCATAGCTCGCAACCTTTAAAAAACTCTGTTCCAAATAATAGAATTCTCAACTTCGTTATTTTTGTTACCGACTAATTTTCCTTCAACAAAGTAATTGTTTGGTGCAATAAACAAAATTAGCACCCGGAGTTACAACAACAAATTTGAGTCAAACGATGCGAAAGTAAATGGCTTAAGAGCCGAGCAAACTGTTGAGAGCTTAAAAGCGTTAAAGGCAACACAAAAGGCAATCGACTGGCACTTCACACCGAAAGTGGAACTTAACTTGGATAATGAATGAATTCTACATAAAGATTCTTCTTATATAAACTCGGTATTGGTTTGTCCGTTAGCTAATTAATTGAATTTTGTCATCCAGATACGAACACACTTCGAGAGTAAGATTTTTTTATAGAAGAGACACTTCAATAATAAGATTTATTTGTTTAATTACGTAACATTTCTTTTTTTGAAGTAACAACTTTACCAGGTGTGAACCAGTTACTAAGAACTATTACATTTGCTTGGGAATATTTTCATTTCACAGACAATTTCTCAGTTTAAAAACTAATTTCTTGTCGTAATAATAATATTATAATTCATTTATTTGCTGGAATATGGTACAAGTTGTTGTTGAGATTAGTGCTTCCGACATACTCTATCGAAATACGATGTGTAAATGTTCTTAATTGAAGTTATACAACAAAAATATTACTGTTATCAAAATAAGCTTTTATAATTTGCTAGTTATATATGTCTATACTGTCACATTAATGTTATGTCAAGGTTACGGAATTATAAAATATGTCAAAGTTTGCACTCACATTCATCGTAGTATGAAAAGTAGTTGTTAAAAACTAAAAAAGAGGCATTATTTAAATGTAAGTCAGTTGCGCTTACTAAACACATCTTTATATTTCGGTTATTTGCTAAAACGTTATCAATAAATGCTATTGATTTTTCAGAAATATTTTAATTCATCCGAGAAAAACGCCAATCCGACGAAGCCTAAATGAAGGAAGTTTCGTAAAGCAACTGCGTTTATAATCTCAAAAGAAGTTATTTACTTTGACTTTCTCATCACCCGGATTGCGGAGTTTGTAGCAAAGTTCGAATTGAAATACTATAGCTGTCGATCTGCCCGCATTTGAAAGCAATACACAACTGAACATTTCAGTCAGGGAGTTTCTTTAAGAATAATAATGCTTTAATACATATAAACGAATGTACTAAAATGCCTTCAGAAGGTTTTTATTTCTTGAACTGTTTTATTTTATTATATCTATTTTCATTGTTAACCATATTTCTTTCATCTACCCGAAGGCACATAACATTAGTAAAAATACAGGCCAAGTAACAATACTAACGGGAACAATAGCGTTCAGACAAAACAAAGAATCTATTATGACACGGGATAAACATTCCTAATTTATCTGGTATTCATGCGACAATAATGTGGTTATTGTTTATTAAAAGTTCAATACAGTTGTCGTGTGTTATTTATTATGCAACAAATACTAATACACTAAGTCCATAATATGGACCTAGGTTATTAGTATTTGTGAAACTGTAGTTTAATACATTATGTACCATAAAGAAAATAAGAACTATAGGAAAAGTGATGTATTTGCAAAAGTTCGCGATAATGCCAAGGGTTCCCGGATACCTCCGTTTAAGTGACATTACAAGTGCACTACACGCAGACTTAAGGCTGCCCTATCGAGAGGGCACTAACTACAGCCCTCCCTCAGTCTAAGTGGCAAGAGGGCTGAGCCCTCTCGACCGGCGCCGCTTCTTTGTGGCTAACACTATTGTTTCCATCTCGGTTTTTGTGATGTTTTACCAAGGACTTGGGGTTTTTGGAGAGTTGATTAGCTTTTGTTCACATTCATGGCTGGGGGTATAAATACAGAGAAGTATTTGTCAGATCGATGGCGCGTTTACTAGGGATCCTTTTCACCACAGAACTCAAAAGTATTTTGTTATGAATAAAGTTTGTACATTTAAGCAAGGGAACCGCTGTTGCTTCTCATACAGAAATAAGCATAATGTTTCTTATCACTACTAGGTATTACTACATAACTGTTCATGCAAATTGTATGCTCTAATATCATAACACTTTACCCACGTTTTATGTTCTGTAGGAGACAAACGTGGACGCAAATCACTAAATGCTCAATGAAACTACTGCTAATGCACAAATAGCATAAAAATGTCATTAAAGTCTAATATTCGAAATTGTTCCGGCTTATCCCTGAACAGTTAGACCGAATACGATAGAATTTCCTCTGGCAGGTAGCTGACATACCAAGGAGTAACTTAGACTTCCACGCGGTCTAAAATACCGGCTCGGAAAATTCAATATAAATATTCGATTAGTATGAAAACAAATTGGAATCTAAGGCAATTATAGCGCTAAATTACGCCAGATATCAAATGATTCACGGCTACGCATCTCACAAACCTTGACGTAATAGTGCGTTTGTTGTTACGTTTGCTAGAAAAACATACAATATGAAATGTTACTATAAATTTTACGTACGGTAAACACATCGCCAAGGTCGCTAGCAACAGGTGCTACTTGTTAATGGAATCGGCGTTAAGACCCATTTAATTCACTTTTTATTTACTGGCTTTCAAACGTAAGGGCTAGCGACCTACATTCTCTGTAATTATACACTTGAGGAATTATGAACCGCCGTCAAAGTTGGCCAAATAAGAGAAAGAAAGAGGGCCGAAATATATCTATAGAAGCATTAATTAGGGCAATTAATTTAAATATCCGTGGAACTTACACTTTTATATTTTGTAATTGCAGCTGTAACACTTCATTCTATGTAAGTTTGTTTTGTTTTGATTACGAATAGATGTATGAATATGTAAAAGGCAGGTATTTATTAATGGCGTTTGGTGACGGCAGGTCACCATCCCTTCTCTTCCTGCGAGACAGCTTCTAGGAAAAAAATCTCATTGAACCTTTTATATGTAGGTACTGTTATCTTCAACCTACTTAACAAGCATAGAGATTTTGGAAGAACTGTAGGTACTCTAATGTTTCAGCATCGAAATGCATACTATAAAATTGTCGCATATCCACTTTCTGTTCCCGCCACTTCAGCAAATGGTTTATTTTAAGTTAGCCTATGATAGTGGTTAGCGTGTGAAGTTGAATCTTTAAATTAATAAGCTATACGTAAAGCTCTAAACATGTATATTTTAAGAATTAAATAAATGAAATGCTATTCATTTATCTAAAATACTGTTCAATATTTTTCTCAGACCTAACTACACTTTATTTTTTGTAAAAAAGTGGTCACCACTTAGCACTGTATGTTGTGCGTAACGTCACAATGAGTCACTATTTCAAACCGA
Source organism: Leucinodes orbonalis (assembly GCA_019425675.1). Lineage (NCBI taxonomy): Eukaryota > Metazoa > Arthropoda > Insecta > Lepidoptera > Crambidae > Leucinodes > Leucinodes orbonalis. The sequence goes on from PQWD01000694.1 coordinate 83,569, forward strand.
TTTACTAACTGCTTCTTAAAGCTTATAAACATATTTCTTACTGACCATAGAACGGTCAAAAACTGTTAATATGAAAACAGAACAGTGCAATCTATTTCCAGATGAGATCAAACGATTGCATTGTTATGCCTCACCGTAAATAAAAGATGGTTAGTTTCGTCAACACGTAAACATTGTCAGTGTTCAGATAATTTGGTTTGAATTAGTGCAGTTCCATTCATTAATTCAGGCTACATAGTTTTTGGCGGTACTCCTTAGTATTGCCTACTGGCAGTATGTATTTATTTATTTAATAAGCAAAACATGCAACAAAAACAGGAATAGTTATGTGTTTACAAAGAGCCATTACTGAGTTCTAGGCCCGTATTCTAGAACAAGACTCAAGCATAGATCTTAGATAATAGTTAAGCTAACACTGTAAATGAAAGTGGTATCGACTTGTAATTCTTTTATGCATTTAGCAATAAGGTAAAAATTATATATATGTTAAATTAAGGTTTAATGCATAGATGTAAGTCGAGATGTAAGTAGACCAATAAATAAAAAAAGGGAGAGAAAGAGATGCCGCTATATGTCGTATATAGCGCTATCCCTTTCTAACTCCATTTATGTAAAGATCAACATTGAGTCTCGTTCTAGAATACGGGCCTTAATGTTTCACACATAGGGATTATACACGGCCGATGAGGGTTAGATAGTAATGTCAAGCGCATTTGGTTGACAGCCGTTAAAATTCAGCAATTATCGCAATGTTCATTAATTGGATCATCATCATGAAATCATTAAACGGTCCCACCGAGGGGCAAGAGCCTACCCGTACGCGGGTGTATAGGCCTTAGTCGTTCACGTGGGCCCAGTGCGGATTGGCCGATTTCATGCACAGCCTTTGAATCTCTTCGCAGGCGTGCGCAGGTTTCATCACGATGTTTTCCTTCACCGTAAGAGTGTCGGATAACGTACATATAATTTCGAAAGTTCAAAATAAATTGGTACGTGGCGGGATTTGGACCTACGACCTCCCGATCGGAAGGCAACACACCATTGATCCACCGACTCTCTGACACTCGTTAATTAGATTGGTGAATGAAAAATGTTATTCTAAAAGTCTCGAATGTCTCCGTGCTTCTAGTACAATAGGCCGTAGGTCTTAGCTACGAGTAACATATCAGTGTGGTAGTTTTTTGACATCCGCTAATCCGCATTAGGCCCACGTGGTCAGTTACGGCCTGATTATCCACCAACCTCCACCAACGACCTTCCACAAGTATACAATTGACAAAATGCTAAACAGCTTTGTGATTTTAACGTACCGCAATTTTTAAATCTGTAATATCTTCGAAAATATTCATTTAAATCATATGCTGTCTATCTATTTAAATCAACAATTATTAAAGGTATTTAATTCGATAAATATTAATGCTGTATTGGATAAAATCGCTTCGAAAATTAGCCATTATTTGTCTTAAAAAGTAAATGTCAAAAAATGACATTGTGGGATATCCATATGTGATAAACATATACCATCCTAAAACTATCTTTCCCTAAAATTTTCTTTATATTTTTCACTAAAAAGAAGTTCCACATGCCATCAGCATCTTACATTTCGCTGAGCAGTCTAGAAGCTAAGGCCTATAAACCTAGTACAATCAGATTTAAATATATAGACAACATAGCACATCCGAAACGAGAACAATATATATACCCTTGTCTAGTGTTGAATTTAATCGATATGGATGTTATGAAAAAAATGGATGTCACGAAGCGGTCGACGACCCGCGATTGCGCCAATTGCGACCCTTTGCATTGCAACATCGAGTGTATATAATTGCACTTTGGAGGCGGCATTTTATGCATTAAATAACATAGGCTAAACTTTATTCCATTGATTAAATAATGATGTCACTCCATAGACAAGCTATGTGGGAAAGCCTAAATGAATAATGCAATTTATTGTTTATTTTTGTAATTTAACATGACAATTGGCATTGAAGGAAAAATAACAACTGATAGACAGTTATTATTCTCCATCAATGGGCGCAGTGCGTATCGACAACAGATGTTAGGTCTCTTATACCCGGTAATTTTAATGGCTACAGTGCCCTCATCCCGAAACATAAAAGTGCATAACAAAGAAATCTGGCACTGAGGTGGTACCTACCTAGACGACTCAGTATCAAATCTACAACCTAGTAAACTTTAGATTAAGACCAGTGACTACGATAGGTTGAAGAGAGACATGTTAGTGCCACAAAAATTATAAAGGATAGCAAATATAAGTATGAAAAATATTTAAAAAGAAACAAATCTTAGTTGTTCTTATTTTATAGGTAGCTGTATTAAAGTCTGAAAAGTCTAATTAAGTATTAGCTTTATGGACATTCAACTGAAAATCTTCTATGAAGCCTGTAAACTTACATATAAAAATTTACAAAAAAAAACAATTAAAAGTTATAATACAAAACATTTCCTAACTTCGTAAAATTTTAGTAACACAAACATCTCGGAGTAATATTACATACGCGTGTGATGTCTGATGTATTTACGGTATTCAACAGAGAGTAACTCAGCTAACATACTTGTCATGACAACTTTATATCTTAGAATTTGCGTAATTAAACATATGCAGACTTCAACTAGATGTTGAATTGGTGAAGTCAATTCATTAGCGAACTTATACAATTTCATACATAAGCAATTCAAAAATGTCACGACAATTTTATGACATGTCGGATCTTACAAAAATAAATAATATATATCCAATGACATTCATACAGCGCCATCTAGACCCAAGTTAAGCGTGAAGCCTGTAGTATGGGTACTAAACAACGGATAAATATACTTAATACTTTTTCTTGTAAAATAAATACATATATTACATATAAATGCCCATACCAATATAAACAGACATGTTCATGCACACAAATGTTTGTACCGCCCGGAAATCGTACCCTTGGTGCAGTAGCCAACGTCTCAACCGTTAACATCAAATTTTATCCTTCATAAGCAGACAATATATGAAGTAAGTAAAGATTGATGTCGTCTGGTAATGTTGTATAAGAATTCAATTCTCTTCTCTTCTTCCTACCACCCGTACACGTTAAGTACTCAGTTATCCCTTTGCTTGAAGTAACCTTGGAACATTATCAATGGATGGATGATTAGGCGTTGTTTCCAGGACACCCCAAAGACTGGCTGATTTTAAGATGTTTTAGAGCCATTTGATGAAATATTTAATCAACCTTTTCCTATGATAATCGTATTAAACTGTCAAATGTTTTGTAATTTTGTAGCAACATAATAACAATTTAAAAAATAAAGGTAATAAAATATAAATAACCGTCTTGTTGATATTATAATTATTATTTTACTTATTACAAAAATGGATGTCGCTTTACCGTCTGCCTGGTTGACCGAAGAAAGAAAGGACTCGGCGGGACAATATCATGCAATATTTGCGCACACTCCCCGAAGTGCAACCCATAGATATAGTATATACAAGATACACAAAGGCGGCTTAGAGGCATGACAAAAATATTGAAGTAAATATGTGTTGGTGAATGTCTATGTGTAAGTTCCAAATAGTGTTGTCCACGCTAAAAGTTCTTATTATCGATTATGATGTAAATCAACGTGCGGTCTCTTTTCGTACAGAATCCAAGAAAATCATGGGGTATTTTAATCCAGATAAATCTGAATCATCAGCAAACCTATACTTGTTTACAACTTATAACGACGGTGACCGATGGTGGCCAGTACTTAGTTACTTTGAGCTAATATCTGCGATACCTCCTGAGCTCGGAGGAACTGAGATATTAATTTTAATTAAATGCTGTGAAGGGAAATTTGTTTCAAATGAAATACTCGTGATATAGCGATGATAGAGCGTCGGTGGCTCAGTGGTGTGGACTGTCGCCTTCCTACCGGGAGGGCTGAGGTTCAAATCCCGACACGTACCAATGTATTTTCGAATTTTCGAAAATATATGTACGTTATCCGAGCTCTTACGGTGAAGGAAAACATCGTGAGAAACCTTCATGCACGCCTGCGAAGAGATTCGAAGGTTGTGTGTGAAGTCGTCCAATCCGCACTGGGCCCGCGTGGACGACTAAGGCCTAATCACCTATACGGGTAGGCTCGTGCCCCTCGGTGGGGACGTTTAATGAGCTGATGATGATGACTCGTGATAAATAACATATTTATTTGTATAGGGATTAATACTATGTTTATGAAAACACCTTCGCAAATAATGCATTATTTTAGATAAATTTAAGAAGTTATTGTGAGCTAACCTTTAAAGATATGACATTCTGTCATGCTGTCACGTTCTTTTTAGAACTCTCATACACGACTTTTGCGAAACTTTAACCGTTTTCACAGCGCACGCAGCGGAAAGCTCTATGTAGGAAAAATGTTCAATCATTATTTCTTACTGCTCCACTACTATTGTTTTTAGTACAGCGTATATTCTTTATCGATAAATAAGAAATCTAAAACAGAAATATTTTTTCTAATTGGTCCAGTAGTTCCTGAGATAAGTAAGTTTAAACAAACAAAGCTTTATAATATCAGTATAGATACATTAAATTAATTAACTCAATACTTTTAAATTATTTTATTTATTACCTTCTCAATATAACACTTTTTTGAGATGTGTTCGTATCGTTTCCTTGCTTAATTTACAATTCATTTACAAGTTTAATTCTAAGATAAGCATAGTTTCTATTAAGAGTTTAATCTGGTCTATTTTAAGTCCGCATTCATTTTTCCATCAATGCTGAACTGTATGGAAACCTGAAAAAAACGAAATTTATTTACCAATATGTATGTTTTATATCGATTGTAATGACGTCACCGCTTTGTCAAGCACTAGCGTAAACAAACAATTTGCTATTTATACATTATTTTCGCGAATTTAAATAAAAAACACTATTATACTCAAATATATAAATGGAAAAAAATATATTGAAAACTCATATTTATAAGCCAATTTCTAGCTGAAATTAGGTAAAAAATGGTTCGTAAAATTCCAATGATAAAATCGTATTTACCAGTAAATATGTATTAATTCCGACGCTCTTACGGTGAAGGAAAACATCGTGAGGAAACCTTCATGCACGCCTGCGAAGAAATTCGAAGGTTGTGTGTGAAGCCGTCCAATCCGCACTGGGCCCGCGTGGACGACTAAGGCCTAATAACCCTATACGGGTAGGCTCGTGCCCCTCGGTGGGGACGTTTAATGAGCTGATGATGATGTATTAATTCGGATTATTTTGCCTAGTAGCGTTGCATCCAGGTACAGCACACGACACCATAATTTATTAAGTAATATTACATATTAATAGAATAATTAGCAATAATATTTACAATTTCACTGACACTGACAACACACCGGGCCGCTTTGGCTCTTAGTCGCGAGAAACAATAACATATTTCTATATTTTCTCTGTCTCTTTTTCTCTCGGCGTTCAGAATTGATTAAGGACCTCTCACTCCCACGCTTTGTGTATCTTGTAAGCGAAGCGCGCTAATACTAAATCTATGGTGCAACCTATAGAAGCACGACAAAGAGGCAACGAGTATAACTGTAATATTGTTATATTAATACATATATTAATAAAACAATAGAGCCATACTTTTGTTTGAAAAAGGTTTTATTTCAAGGACTAATTATAATACGTTGTAAGGGCTGTCTAAGTTTGTAACTTGAAAAGCTTTAGCTTATAACGTTACACAATAGCCTTATTTTACATCAGTTTCATTTGATGTTTGTCTTTCTTTGTGGTTTAAATATTTACGTAAAACCATGCATAAAACCTTGTTTGCTTCTTTAGCGAACTGTGAGGTATAATGAGCATACCGTAGTAAACATCCAAGTGGTTGAATAGAAGTACATAACAATCTGGCTTGATATATGGATGTATAAAAGGATACGGGTGGAGTCTCGCTAATAATGAAAGTGATTCAAAATTCGGCCAGTTTTGTATGGTTAAGACATCTGACTCGCATCTGTATAAAAATCAATATAAAAAAACGTTAGGAAAGGAATTACTTTTCGTAGGTATATAAATATTTAGATTGCATATTTCGAATCCCAAACAATTAATTAACTATACAAAAAATACCATAAAATTATTTGTCACACACACACTTTATGTATTAGTGGACAGTGTCAATTCTGTCCACATTTTCATACGTCCGTGGCTTGATAATAATAAATCTATAATCATTTTGCTCTCCTCAGTAGGAACATATATAATTTAATATATACTATAGTACCCACAGACATCCGAATATACAATAAGACTGGACGAGCCGCCAAGTTTGTAGGCAGTCCCAGTGTCGCAATTTCTTTTCGGGTCTCACCTGTGAAAAGTTATTATATTTCTTGGTAAATTTACTGATTCATTGCGATGATGGCATGTTACAATTGCACAGGATGGCAATTTGGGAAAAAACGGTAATTTCTTCTAATATTCGTGCGTCTTGACTCGTCTCACAGAGCGTAAACTGGCAGCCAGTGTATGCTCGTTGAGCTTACATTTGTCACACTTAAAAACGCGGCTTGTCCCATCTCCTGTATTGGGAAATCTGTGATAGTAGCAATATCGCGAAGGCCTATATCAGATGGGTGACAAAAACGTTATCTCAATTCTACATGTGCCTAGGAATCTGCGGCTGGTAGTCGTAAACACCTACTAAGCGATAAATTCCTAAATATATATTTTTTATGTCACAAGTGAACGGGAGGGCCAGTACGCTCACCTGGTAAGAGATACGCATGACCATAACAGAAACAGTGTTCAAGGTAATAAATAAAAGTAGGTAGTCCTCGTAGTCATTATTTTTCCGTCAACACTGCGCCTGTCAATCGAGGAGACGACAGATGTTAGGTTCGGTAATTTTATTAGCATAACGAAAAGGAATGGAACTCTTTGCCTCCTTATGTGTTCCCCGATCATTAAAACCTGGCCGTCTACAAAGCAAGAGTGAATAGGCTGTTTCTAGGCGGGCATGATCCAACCTAGGTCGCATCATCACTTACCATCAGGTGAGATGGCGGTCTAATGTCTGCCTATAAATGCTTAAATAATAACAAATACTATTTTACGGGACCGAGTCTACTACCTAGTAAATTACTTAATTTTCTGGCTTTGAAACAGTTGAAATTAACACCATGTTGCTTAGTCTACAATGAAGTCACATCGTCCGTTTTTCCACTTGTAAAAACAATAAATGGCGGACAATGTGCCGTGACATGAACAACAAATTTTCCAATTAATTAAAGCATCACATTTCCAAATGTCACTGTACCTTGTATACTGAATAAAATACCGTATAGAGCTACTATATATAGCCCTAGCGCAAAGCAAAGTCATCATAAACCACGACTTGAACGCAATAAAATTGTTATAGCACACGTATTTTATGTGTCATATTTTTTCTGGAATTGTCCTTGACGTGTCTTAACATTTCGACATGTTTCCCTCCAATTCTACGAGGTATTACTTCTGTCAGATTTTCAAATATGGAACCATATAGTTGAATCGTTTTTTCTCAGTGGTATAGTGTCATTTCCTTTTTGCACCTTTTCGATTTTCAATGAAATATAATAAGAAATCCCAGTAGCACGACTTTGTCTAGAATTTATTACATTTTAGAGATAAAAAAGCAGCTTCATAGAGTCTTGGCTAGTTTTATTAACATAATGTTTTTGGTGGGATTTCCTTTTTCTTTGGTAATTGCCTTTGGTAGGTCTTGTGACAATTATATTTTTGTTAAAAGTGTTTAATTAAAACGAAAACTTTCCTAACATAATTATAAGTTACAAAACACATAAAGTAATTAAGTGTAATTACAAAGAAATAATAATGGGAACCCGACAGAAATTTACATAAAGCGTTGTACTCAAGCGTACTTTATAAATACTTTATGAGTTCGTTATACAGACGTGTTTGTTTAATGTGAACTATAGTTGTCATGAAATGTTTTCAAAGAGTGTGTAAAACATATTAAACATTTATAAAATTTCAGTCTATTTAATAAATACCTACTAAATAAATTATTTAATTTTAATAATGAATATTTGAATCATTTACTTCGTTTTAAATTGTATATTGGCTTCTTGGTAGATAGTGTGTTACTTTGGAATTCATTAATGTTTATTTATATTCGCATGCTAATTAAACACCCTGTAAATGGAATTGAAACAAACGTGGCATGATGAAATAAACCATTAAATTAATGCAGTTTGCCCAATTAAATATTTCAGTACGTACATCAATACATTTTGAAAATTAAAAAATATATTATTTAATTTGGCGTAGTGTCTAATATTTCGATTAGTTGAGTATCGCAAAGGTCAATGAACTACCGCAATGGTCGGTTGGTGGATAGGTAACCGAAAAACATTTTCGGCTACTATCTAAGCATAGCTTAGCATTCTTAAGGCTAAACTGGCAGATCTATTCTAGGAGAAAAAATGCGATGGCCAGGCTTAGTTCAAGACAAACGGTATCATTTATATTTTGACTGCAAGGTGCGGACAGGACAGGTTTTCTGTTAAAAACAGCAATTTTTAGGACTAATTCTTTTTTGGTCCCTGGCGATCACATTTTTTCCGCTCCAACTTCTCTGCCAGCTTCAGCCTCACACCAACCAATCCGCACTGACTGAGCCCGTGTGGTGGAATACATTGGTGTAGACTGTCGCCTTCCGTTTGGAGGGTGCAGGTTTAAATCTCGCCACGTACCAATGTCTTTTCGAATATTCAAAATTATATGCACGTTTATCCGACGCTCTTACGGTGAAGGAAAACATCGTGAGGAAACCTGCACACGCCTACGAAGAAATTCAAACGTTGTGCGTGAACTTGGCCTATCCGCACTAGTCCGTGTTGACGACTAAGGTCTTGTACACCCTTTACGGGTAGGCTCGTGCCCCTCGGTGGGAACGTATAATGAGCTGATGATGAATATAAATTCATACTCACACGATTATCTCTTGTTACAGAACGCAAGCCATGGAAAGTCAACATCGAAACAATCATCCACGCGAGACACAAACCAATAAACACAAAATCAAATGGAAGGGCGCGCTAGAAGACATCCAAAAGTGAAATCGAAGACAAAACTTGAAAAGTGAAACGCACCAACAATGTCTTAAGTGAAGTGAATACAAAAAGTGAAACAGTGATAAGTGAAGTTACCAATAAGTTGTGATGTCGGAGTGAACGCAGCTGTGATGGGTTGTGGTCAAAGCAAAATAAACCTTTATCCTAGAAGAAACAAAAATGGCGGAAAAGGGAACAGTGCGAAAAAGTCAGGTACGATGTTGTTATTTATTTTATTAGGACAACCAACAAAATAAACACTATATATAGAAGCAATAAGAAATACCACACAAACATAAAAAGTGGCTCAATGGTGTGGACTGTCGCCTTCCTTCCGGGAGGGCTGAGGTTCAAATCCCGACACGTACCAATGTGTTTTCGAATTTTCGAAAATATATGTACGTTATCCGACGCTCTTACGGTTGGAAAACATCGTGAGGAAACCTTCATGCACGCCTGCAAAGAGATTCGAAGGTTGTGTGTGAAGTCGACCAAACCGCACTGGGCCCGCGTGGACGACTAAGGCCTAATCACCCTATACGGGTAGGCTCGTGCCCCTCGGTGGGGACGTTTAATGAGCTGATGATGAATAGAATTAAACCTACGTGACTTTAGACAGTAACTAAAAAACTATTAATAAGTACTACTATTATAAATACTAAGAAAAAAATTAACCCTTAAACGACTGCCTAGCGACTTATAAAAAAAATCTGGAACTCCACCAAAAACATTTCATGTAAATTGTTGCCAAGACGACCACGGTTTGCGATGTTAAGATATGAGATGATCTCACGTGGAGCCAAGCTTGAATCTACACGACCTAACTCTACCGAACCTTACTTCAACAAATACTACATATCAGTTAATATGGGCTAACTTCTCATGATTATTGTGTTTTGTCATGTCTGTATGTGCATAAATTGTTAAAAAATAATTAAAGAAAGAGTCTTTTCTTCTCTTGTGTGACACATACGTGTGTTTTATCTTAACTTTACAACAGGTATACATATTAAATGAGGAAGGATGACATCAAAGGAACGTGATTCCAAATATTTATGAGCAGCCCTTAAGATGGAGAAGTTCAGTGCGCCCTGCTAACTTTAGAATGTGCCTCTAGTTAGAGTTTAGGAGTTTAATTAGATGACGTGGAAACTTATTTGTGGAATTTATTAGGCCTTTATTAAATAACGAAGGTAAACTGATGTTGTTTGTCTCTAAATGCCCTTAAGTTACACATACTAATATTAATAGGAGCGTCGGTGGCTCAATGGTGTGGACTGTCGCCTTCCTACCGGGAGGGCTGAGGTTCAAATCCCGACACGTACCAATGTATTTTCGAATTTCGAAAGTATATGTACGTTATCCGACGCTCTTACGGTGAAGGAAAACATCGTGAGGAAACCTTCATGCACGCCTGCGAAGAGATTCAAAGGTTGTGTGTGAAGTCGTCCAACCCGCACTGGGCCCGCGTGGACGACTAAGGCCTAATCACCCTATACGGGTAGGCTCGTGCCCCTCGGTGGGGACGTTTAATGAGCTGATGATGATGACTAATATTAATAAAGCAGTATAACCATCTTTCCATGACGTGCCTATGGGGAGATTTGGCTGTAAGTGACCAACGCCAGATATTGTCCCGTAAAATAGGAGTGTTTTGCACTTCTGTGTTTCGGGATGAGGGCAATGTAGCTTGTAAAATTACCGGGTAAAAGATCTATCATCTGTTGTCTCGGGTGTCGGGCGCAGTGCGGCATTAATGGAGAATAACTGTTTATCAGTTGTTGGTCTCAATCAATGCCGCTCTGTCGTGTCGTGTCTGCCGCGTAAACACCTTCACGGTGTGAGCGACGACTATCCATCAATACCAGGCTGACAAGGACTAATAGCTTTGGCCTGAGTGCCATCTGCCTTCATCCAGTGAAACTTTGAAGGCTATCCGCAACCAACAGCAAAAAGTCTATGTGATGATACCGAGCACGACCACGAATGATAGCCTTAATTTCAATGTGGTACAAATTCATTAAACATATGTTGAAAAATTTTGTACTCTAGGTTTAAAAAATGTACTCTCATGCAGGGGCGTCTTTCCCTTAGGTGGGTGGTGTGCGTTGCACACGGGCGCAGTGTTGCCACCTGAGTTTTAGAAAAAAAGCTTTTTGGGACGTCAAAAAGGGCTGGAAAGGGCTATATTAGGCGTCAAAAGATTTTCTGTACTAAAAATGCTGAAATAATCATGTCGTGAAGCCGTTTTTTTAAGCTCCTGTAATAAAAGGTCATAAAAGGTTAGCATGTCGAAAACTTCATATTTGCTAACATTTCCAAGACAGTGAAAAAGAGCTAGATTCTCTTTTCGAGCTAAATCATTAAAAAAGGAGTTCACTATACTAAAAAGTGCTAGACCTAGCTACAAAAGGGCTAAGGTAGCAACACTGCACGGGCGCCGCGGTGGTAGGGACGCCGAGCGCCGCTCGCATTATGAGTTCCTCCGAGGACCGCGCGCTTCTAGCAAGCGGCGCTAGGGTAATCTTTCCACACGGGCGCCACATGACCTAGAGACGGCCCTGTCTTGGCTGTTATAAATATGGTGTTTGGATACCTTAAAGTTGGCGTTCATAGAGTTACAAAGAAAAACATAATCGGTAACATTAAACCCAGTAAAAAAACATAACAAAATTCTAAATTTTTCTTAGTAATTGGTTAAAGGGTAAAGTCAACAGTCCCCTTTACATTCGACCTATTTCAAAGTCACGGTTAGAATAGCATACACGATGGAATTCAATTTGTATTGAGGGTGTCGATTGATTGGAAACGGCCGATGCCAAAGGGTTTGTGAGGAATTCAATTTTGAATGTCGAACCGGTATCCAAACTGTCACACGTTATATGTAATGCGATTACGTTTTTTCATTGTTCATTACTGCCCCTGTTATTATGTTCCCAATACTTAAGTGAAAAGAAATGATCATAAGAAATTGCACTTTTACAATAAATCTGTAGATTTCTTAACACTCAACACACTGTTATGCTTATCTTCGTTAAATATAGTGTTAAAATAAAAAGAACTGTAGACTGTACATCATTAGTCGTTTAGATCAAAATAAGATTCTTAGTTTGATCTAAACGACTTTTAGAAAAGTGTTAATTTTTTTATTAACACAGTCAAATCAAATTTAACATAGTACCCCGACTTTGTTTCAATGAAAATAGCACATCCGCTGTCCTCATTCAAGGGTGTGCTACTCAATATTTATTTTTTCAACATATTTCCATACATCTGGCTGAAAAACTAGCATCAGTTTGAAAGGAAGCATTTGTTATAATCCCCCGTCTAACTGGACATAGATTATAAACTGGCCGTCAATTCCGTGTAGCGTTTGTAGAACGCGATTGTCTATTGTCTGTGGGTCGAATTAGGAATTCGCAACAGACGATAAACGGCTGGTTACTGTCAGAATGAGCTAGTGATGTTCCGGTGCTACGATATTCGTTATAAAATTAAATTAAAATTGTATCAGTTCTTAGGTATATTAATCATTTTCAAATAATAATTTAAAAATATTAGGAACGTCATTATGGATTTTATAAAAAAAATAAAAACAACATTAAGGGCTTCATATTCAAATGGTTATCATAAAATAATTGAACATTATGCAATTATTGCTCAAAAATTAAGGGATCAGTTCTTACACAGGATAAAAAATATAAATATACTTATTTTAATTAGGAATCGACTTTTACAATACGATAAACATCAAATAAGTATGCGTTTGAGATACGCATGAGTAGTTTGAGAAAACAAATCTTTATTAATATATTTGTTTTTAAACTTTGATAGATAAAACACTAAATTTCCCCCAGAATATAGTCATCATACATAATAAGACAAAATCACTGCAGGGCACAGGCCTTTCCGCATAGCATAGCCATAAGTCAGAAGATACTTAGTTATACTCAGTAACTATTGCACTATAACGTAGGTACATACCTATGTCCAGCAGTGGACTGTGATAGGTTGAGAGAGAGAGAGAGAGTAGGTACATAATTCGTGTTTCTATTCGCAGCCCGTTACGGACATCCCTACAGAAACGATGGGTGACTGTAAAAATAAACACCGTATCCGCAGTGCAGATTGTCTGGTACCGGGTACCCGTGAATTATTAACCGGACACACGGAAGGGGTCCGTGACTAGAGCGCGTAATGCCGTAACAAACGGTGTCCGTTGTTGCAAATTAGCCACCTGAGAGTCTATGGAGAGTTAAATACGGCTTTTGAAATTTAATTTTGCATTTGACTTATTGAAATAATAATAATAATAAAACCTGTATTTAAACGAATCAATCAATCAAATCAATCAATCAATCAATCATTACTTAGTCTAATAATTTAAAGTTACACAATAAAACAATGACACTACCAATAGGTAATGAGCGTCGGTGGCTCAATGGTGTGGACTGGTGCCCTCCTACCAGGAGGGCTGAGGTTCAAATCCCGCCACGTACCAATGTGTTTTCGAATTATATGTACGTTATCCGACACTCTTACGGTGAAGGAAAACATCGTGAGGAAACCATCATGCACGCTTGCGAAGAGATTCAAAGGTTGTGTGGGTGTGAAGTCGTCCAATCCGCACTGAGCCCGCGTGGACGACTAAGGCCTAATCACCCTATACGGGTAGGCTCGTGCCCCTCGGTGGGGACGTTTAATGAGCTGATGATGATGATGACTACCAAATATCTCTATGCTGTTCTTCCGTGGAAACTAGTTCAATTACGAGAAATGTGGAGGAGCCATGCTTCGACAGGAATGTTCGGCTTAACCAGAGTGATGCCACTGCCTTACAGAAAAAAACGGTGTGTTTTGTGTTACCGGGGGTCAAAAATTTCCCCTTCCCCTTTCCATATCTGGTTGCTATTCGCAGGCGTGCGCAGGTTTCTTATGATTTTTTCCATCACCGTAAGAGCGTCGGATAAACGTACATTTAATTAACAAATTCAAAAATAAATTGGTACGTGGCGGTATTTGAACTTGCACCCTTTTATTCGGAATAGTCCACACCACTAAGCTACCAACGCTCTATGTTATAAATTAATTAATATATCTTACTCCTTGGTATATTTAGTAAATATGAATCTATTTTAAATCATTTATTGTTAGACAAGCCCAAACGGTTTGTGAAAATTTAGATCATTACATCTATATTATTATTTATTATATTGAAAGCTTGGACTCTCGTAAAAGTCCAATTACATAAATGGTCTTCGAAAAGGAATATACTTATTCTCATTTAAAGAACATGAAACGCCGGAATGACATTGCACGTTTTCCTCCCATTAAATAGAAAATATTAACTTTAATTTTCCCGAAAGCAAATAGTACTGGCTCATGTATTTCATTTTTTCGTTTTAAAAGGGAGTAACACAAAGTATTGTATATCAAAGCGATTTCCGAGAGACGCTTCCATTGTGTGACAAAACTCTGCATGACGTCGCTTTATCCGTTTTTTGGGTCCACACCAGCTTTGTCATATCTACTACCTTTTGAACTAGAATGCTTTTTATAAACGTAACTTTTAAAATTACAATTCTAGCATATAATAACTATGTTTTTCTTCATTTTTGACCCCCATGTGGTGTAGTAGTTGAGACGCTAGCTACTACACCAAGGATTCCGGGTTCGATCCCCTTGCAGTACAAACATTAGTGTTCATGTATATATCTGTTTGGGTAATGTTTAATAAGTAAGTATTTACATAGAAAATCAAATTAGTATTTATCTTTTGTTTAGTAAAAGTAAATGACACAAAATGTTATTGTGGGATATCCATAAGTGAGAGACATATACCATCGCGGAGTTTTCTGTGGACCTATTCAATGTGTACAATACTTAGTACATTATTTTGATAAATTTCGTAGGGTTAAGCCTACGTTTGCAAAGTAAGCGGCAAAATTGAAATTATTACGACATTGCATTACAAACCTGCAAAATAAAAGTATATCCCTACTTTTTAACGGATCTTATTATACATATAAACCTTCCTCTTGAATCACTTTATCTTTTATTTATTTATTAGGACAACTAACAAGATAAACACTGGTAAAAGCAACAATGAATTAGAGACAAACTTAAAGCTAAGTGTCACCTTACTTATAGATTGCCACGGCATGCAATGTGGACTATAGTATTCAAATTGAACAATTTTAAAAATGTATAAATATAAAAAAAATGGAATAAAGTACAATTAGTAAATTCAGCAAATCAATCAAATAAAAGAACCGCATCAAAATCCGTTGGGAAGTTTTAAAGATTTAAGCGCACAGAGACATGAGGACAAAAAAGCGACTTTATTTTATACTATGTAGTGAAGAAAATGAGCTGACAGAATCGCCTGATGGAAAGTGAACACTCGTACTTCCATCTATGGACATTTGCAACAATATAGATGCTACAAGATGCGTTACCGGCCTCTTAAATAAGAGTACGCTCATTTCTTGAAGGTCTGCATGTCGTATCTGTCCGGAAATACCGCATGTGGCAACTCATTCCACCATTTTTTGGTGCGTGGCAGAAAGTTTCTGTCAAAACGCACAGAATGCTCTGCCAACTGTAAGGTGATTGGTGTGAGGGTGGTAGAGTTGCGTAGATCGATGATGATTATTATTATTAGATAAAACAAACTTTAATCAGCTAAATTGCAATGCACAGTTCTCTAAACAAAAAGAAATAATCCACACCGCTTTGATAGAATTGTCCGTTTTGCGACATTAGCTCGTTCTCATTCCGAAGCGACTGGATCCAGTTGTTTTTTGTACAAAGACAAACGTTCCGAATGAAATCGTTCCCTAGACGGCTAATGTATGGACTCAATTTGCATTTATACGCTATGAAGACAGGAGTACATTTTGCAGACAAATGATGTCGAATTAAGAACAAGTAACAATACAGGCTTGATTGTTACTTTATAATGATAGAAAGGTTTCAGTAAATTGAATTATTTTCTGCTGGACTTAAGGCATAATTCACCTTACTTACTTTTAGAATAGTGAAGCGTTTTGTGCCATCACGACACTCGGTGTAATGCGAAAGCGCAGATACCGGTTCTATGCTGAATGTTCTATCCGTAATCCGCTTTTCACAGCATCCGCGTGAAGATAAAGGTTGATGAAAATTGAATCCAATCTGTTGTCACCACACGGCAAATTGTATTGAATACCACTTTATCTTCTACAAATAACAGCCACGTTTTTTATGTCTGTGTTGCGTGCCAAAAAGTGAGGCATTGAAATAACTTTATTTATTATATTCGTACATTGCATGATAATTCAAGTAGACAGAAAGAAACAATGAAGTACAGGCTAGCTTATCTCTATAAGAGGTTTATCAGTGACCTTTTCCCAGTGAAATTTTCATGTCATAAGTACTACTACTACACAAAGGCCGTTGTAGCAGACGAGATCTGGAGTGGAGACCGCGTCTTAGCAAGCGTAGCGTAGGACGCCCTCCGGCCCGATGGACCGACGACTTGCGAAAGGTCGCTGGTGGAGAAAAACGGGGGGTATCTGGTGCAAAATGGGGAGATCTATGTCCAGCAGTGGACTGCGATAGATTGAAGAGAGAGAGAAGTTAGCTACGGTACCAAAATTATGATTTAAATTATGATTTGGTGGTAAGATCTTAATTATTGTCTTAATTATCACTTTGTTCTTAAAGATAAAATTACATTGAGATTGTAAACGGAAAAATCGAAAACAATGAATATTATTTAATACTTTTTCATGATTAATTGTTAATACACAGATGAAGATAATACACAGTTGAACCTACAGAATGCAATACCTACATACTTAAATGGTCACGACCACAGACATCCGAATATACAATTAGACTGGACAAGCCGCCAAGTTAATTGGCAGTCCCAGTGTCGCAATTTCTTTTCGGTTCTTACCTGTGAAAAGTTATTATATTTCTTGGAAAATTTATTGATTCATTGCGATGATGGCATGTTACAATTGCACAGGATGGCATTTTGGGAAAAACGGTAATTTCTTCTAATATTCGTGCGTCTTGACTCGTCTAACAGAGCGTAAACTGGCAGCCAGTGTATGCTCGTTGAGCTTACATTTGTCGCACTTAAAAACGCGGCTTGCCCCATCTCCTGCATTGGGAAATCTGTGGTCACGACATAAGGTTGGGAACTCATTCGTGGGGTTAAGCATTAAAATATTTAATAAGCTACCACAAAATGTCATTGATTTGCCTATGGATAAGTTTAAATCTCATATTAAAACCACTTTAATGAAAAAAGGTTATTATGATATAGAAGATTACTTAAAACATAAGGATTGTTGGACATGTTGATTCCACGTCTGGACCATTATTATTTTATTACATTTTTATTGTTTCTGTATAGTTTTCGAAAGTTTTTTTATGCAATTTAATTTGATTATTTTCTAAATGAGATTGTATTATTGGAACTTTGATTTATATAAATACTTAATACGTTTTATAAACAAATATATTGTAAAAGCACAAACATTTTTGAAAGGAGTGACTGCTGAGTTTCTTGCTGGATTCTTCTCAGTGGACAACAACAGTCCGAACCAGTGGTAGAATCAAATTTGACATTCATAAGTGTTCTTTATGGATCCAAATTGAATAAATATATTTTCATTTTCGGTAGGATCTTTATATTCTATTACAACGATGCTGACATAGTTACGTCTTTAGCATCTTCCATCAAAGAAGAAATGATTGATGAAGGTGGAATGATATGAAAAAAAATCTCGTGTATGCATCATTTTAAATATCTAGGGCAACATTAAGAGAGGATTTTATGTCACCTGAAATGATTTTAAGATGAAACGAAGCAGAGGCGGGGTATGGCGTGGATTACGAGGGCCACAGCTTACCGCCTCGAGTTAAGGGGCCTCGCGCCCCCAAGACCCGCAAACGCAGATAATTAGTCATCTAGTCTAGCAATAAACAATGAAAAAACCGGCTTACAAGTGTCTGTCTACCACATTCGCTTTTTAGAAAAAAAATACAATGAGAAGCTTGCATTTATCTATACCTCTAGATTCATTTGGCGTAACCACCAAAAAACGGTATTAGTTGATATTAAAATCGTAACATTATATTACATATATCATTTTTATATAAAAAAAAACATCCACCTTTTATAGTCTTGAGTCAAAAAGTAACCAATGACATGAAGTAAAAATGGATATTTGGCAGCGTTCCTATTAATTATTGTATGTTAATTTTGTGAAAATTCATTTAATTTAAAGATAAGTATTAAAAAACAGAGTAATAAATAACTTACGAATCCAAATATAAGTAAATATAGCACCTTTTGCAAATTGGACCATTGTACGTTTTTCTGTTCAAAGTTTAAGGAACGAAGCACTGATGTTCGCAAACTGTCTCCAAAGCTATATATTCCCTAATCTTATCCAGGATAAATGGAGGTCTGGCGTCGGCTTGTAACTTGCCTCAACATAAACCACTAACGACCGTAACCCCCCATTTTCCTACATTAGTTTCATAATAAATAGAACCCATAATGTGACTCTAACGGACTCTGCTTGCAATATACATTTGGATAAAGATGTTATGTTCTTGTTAACAATTGTCAGCAGGAGGGTTACCGCCTTATCTTAAAACAGTGTTGCAATAATATTACTTCGTCTTTTATGGTAAAAAAATACTGACGTGTCATTGTAACAATACTGTTTTAAGAGATTGTGGTTACCCCCCAGTATATACAAATAGAATATGTTATATATCTGTGGTAGTGGTACGAAATATTTAATATTTTAAATACAAAACTTTCAAAGTCTAGAATTATCATTATCGCTGTAACAGGTATTTTTCAATGTTTAACATTGGGTTCACAGGTGTAAGTTAGTTTGAGTTTTGTTTCTTAGAAAACAAAAGACTTTCATGCAAATACTTATTATTTACATCTATTTACTCTATACACTTACACTAATAGTAAAAACAACAACTTTTTGGTGTATAATTGTATTGTATTCATTCAAACGCACAGATATGTAAAAAAAAACATGAATTATTCCATACACTCTTAGATAAAAAATGAACTAACTAGATACGCCATTTCACTAAAAAAGTTTCCGAGGCAAAAGTTTGCACATCGCGTCATTTGGGCAGAATTATAATTAATAATAACGTCGCTCGCTACATGACATAATAGTGTGCTCTAAGGTAATAATTGTAATCAATAATTTTATATCGAAATATAACTCAACGTATGATGAATTTATTTAATTAATACTATTGATGAATAATAACTAAAAGACTAATATGTAATGGGGATTGTATTTTTGTGTGTGAAGTTTATAGTATAAGTATGTTTTTATTGATTATTGTGTCCATTGATTGATTGTTCTGTATTTGAGTTAATATTTGTATGCTGACATGTAAGCTAAATGTGTGATCTGCTCAAATTTACCTGTCATCTTTGTTATGTACCACTTTTATAACAAATGGCTAACCTGGAACTAAAGTGGTCTAAGTAACAGTTTTGGTTAAATCCACCTATGAGCAGTTTCGAATATAAAAATGATAAATCAATCCAGGCAAAAGTGGTTTATGTGTTATTACGTCACCAAAATACTCTTATCATAAAACTACCACTTTAGAATTTATTGATTTTTTAACTTTTTTCAACTTCTAAAGTGGTCTAACTCACTCTATGTAACATAGACCAGTGTGTTGTGTAAATTAAAATAAAACTAAACTGGTCTAAGCGACATTATAGTTACATAGACCAATTTGGTTTTATAAGTTCCTAAATTCTAAAGTGGTAAATAAATAATCTATTCTATTCTATGTGCCAAGCGGCTCGGTCATTATTGGTTGATAATTTTTGTGATTGCGCATCTACTAAGTTTATTGTGTATCCAAGACAGAACTCGGGTGTTGTAAAAAACCGAATGCTAAATGTTTGCCTTGTACCCTAAAATCTGAAGGATACGTTTTAGGCATTTGACTTCTTACGTTGCAAAAATACTTAAACTTTACTATAGCCTTGGATCAATTAAACCCCGCTAGAAATATCCACATAATGTGTTACAGATAATAAATAAATATTGCTGCGTCTAATAACTATTAATTAATGCGCCATTGTCGTCCTTAATATGTATAAATATATTAAATTAAATTTCCAATTATGTAAAGCAGGGAAACGATAGTCAATAAGTCATATATGATATCAAACTATAAGTCAACATTAATATTAAAAAGAGGAAAGAAAGTTTATATTTTTGTGTGTATGTTTGTAAAGAATAACTCAAAAACTTTTATACCGATTTCAAAAATTCTTTCACCCTGAGTAACATAAGTTATTTTTTAATTTTTAAAAGTTAAAACAATATTATTATAACTGGGGGCGGATCGCTAGTCAAATTCAAATATTTAATTTGCATTAAATACGGTACAAATCCTAACACCTGATTTGTACCGTATTTAATGCAAAAGTAATTCTCTATGTTTCTCATATTTAGCCACAGTTTGACATGCAATATAATTTCTACTTTGTAAAATAAAATTAAAAGTCGCATTAAAGTCATTACAATATAATGAAAAATGAAAAGTGTTTATTCAGTGTAGGTCCTTACAGAACACTTATGAATGTCAAATGAAGCTAAAATAATCAATTCACATTAATCAAAAAACTCCTTAAGGGAATAAAAACATTTATCCACAAGCCATTTCTTTAGACTATTTTTGAACAATTGGACAGGAAACTTCTTAAAATCATCTCAAATCTAAATTGATCATCAGCTGATTTATAATTATAAGTCTGCTATCCTGGAAAAGTCAGAACCCATTGTCTGCACCCCATTCCAAGGGATAACTCTATCTTTTATGTATAACCGTGCCTGTTCAGAAATAGACGACTTTTATTTTATCCACCCTCCGTGACCCTTTTAACTTTTGGCAAATTGCACCTCTCGCGCCGCGTCTGGACTTTAAGCCATTATTATTTTAGGAGTCAATAATTAGAGAGAACTATAAATATTCCTAATGTTAGCAAATTGAATGGGGCGTAGTATACCAAGAAGATATAATAATAAATATCCACTGAGATTCACACAGCGCCATATAGCCCCATATTGTGCAAGGGAGGAAGGAGCATATTACTAAACAACTGATAAACATACTTGTATATATTTTTTTGTTAATACATACATATAAACACCCATACCATTATCAAACAGACATGTTCATGCTCACAAATGTTTGCAATGTCCGGGGATCGAACCCGGAACGCTTGGTGTAGTGTAGAAGCCTTGGTGGTAGCCGACATCTTGAGCATTACACCGCATGAGTAGTATATTATGTCACCGCATATGTATGTCACTATTAAGTTGATAATAATTGACTCAGTAAGAGAAATAATCAGCTGTTTTTAAAAAACATCCTGGGGCCATGAAAGTCAACATAACAGACCCAGAAAGACAAAATCTTCGAACACATATTTCACAAACTATTTATATTTAGGGTGTGGTGGAAAGTTATTTCGAAGGAAGAAATAAGAGGTCCCATTAATACTAATTAAATTAGTATGTTAACTCTTAATGAGTGCAGCGCCTCGCCTACTAGTCACAGCGTTTTTAGATCAACGGCGGATCCAGGGAAAGGGTCATGGGGGTCATGAGCCCCTGAGCTATTTTTAAGTAACTAACGTACATTATCAAAGTAGCTTATAAGTTCTTAACTTTACTACTACGTGACCCCCTCCTGGCGGCTAACCTAGATCCACTTGGTTTAGATCACGTTGATTCGAATCCCACGGGGAAAATCACTTTGTGCAATTTTCTCCGTTTGGTTAGGATATTGCCGGAATCACCTGATAGTTTGAAAGATAATCCCGTGCTTCGACGGGCACGTTAATTCGTCGAACCCGACTATAGGCTTAGGTCGCTTACATCCACCAATCCGCATTGGTCTAGTACGGTAAGTTGCGGCCTAATCTCCCCATAACTGTGCTGTTTGGGAAGGTTTGCGCCCTGTCTTTGGTCTTTGTAGGCTATGATTATGATGACTACAACATAAATCATCATCATCATTACAGCCTAAAATATCCACTGCTGAACGAAAGCCTCCCCAATGATTTCCACGCGGGCCGATCCCTAGCAGTTGACATCCATCTGCTACCCGCCATCTTAACCAGGTCATCAGTCCATCTGGTTGACGCTTCGATTTCCGTTACGTGGACGCCACTTGACATAAATGGATGGTTCCAAAAACATGTTACTAAAATTATAAATGACATAAACCATTATTACATGGGGTCGCATTGCATATATGAACTTCAATGAAATTATGCATCCTACCTACATGTTCATATTACAGCAAAGAAACGTCATATCATATAAGCCTACAAAACAGAATGGGAAGGTCTTTTATAAGGCAAATCTTTTGACACGTGTTTATTTCATCTGATCAATACGCGTCAACTGTAATATATCATTTGATTAACAGTTGTATTTGGTCCTTAAGCTACTTGGACATCTTTGTAGCACGTACGGATTTGATTAGAGTATCTTTTGTTCCTTTCACAAGCTATAATATTAATGGCAAAAACTTTGTCATTTGTTAGGCCTTCATAAGCCTAGCCGTTCAATTAAGAATAAATTTTATTTAGATATAATAAATAATGTAAAAGGGCCGGCAACGCGTTTCTGGGATTCGAAGTCTTGCAAATGTTCATGGGCGGCGGTGTCACTTACCATCGGGTGAACCGTATGCTTGTTTGCCTCCTGTTAAAAAAAAAAGATGGATAATAATGTATTAAACTCAAACCCAAAATCCATGTTTGGGAGTCGACTGAGATCGGGCTCTAACCCAAACCATTACACCAACCATAAACTGGTCTGAGTGTTGGGCTTAATCTTTGTACGATCCGGGATCACCTGATTTATGAAAAGAAAGTTATTTGGTGCTTCGAAAGGCACGTTTAGCCGTAGTGGTTATAATCTCTGGTTGATACTAATAAGTTTTGAGAATATTTGATTTTATATGTTTTCTTTTATTTAATCGTTAACTTAGTTTTAATATAAAGTAATGTTATTTAGTTTAATTTTTATACGGGATTTAATAAAAAAATATTGTAACATTTTTTTTTAAAGTAATTATAAATAAATAAATAATCTCCCTATTTTTCCGGGAAGGCCTGTGCCCTGCAGCGAGACGTTATAGGCTGATGATAATATTGACAATGCAAATATGAGGTTGGGATAAGGAGCCGAAATTATACCAACAAGTCTTGTATATAACTAACTGTATTTCAATAATAAATGCAATTATATATCATAATGCTAATACGTTACATGTTTACATATAGGTATATACAAAAATTGTTGTTTAGTAAATATTTATGTTGTGTGCTTATTCAAAATTGATTCCTTTTTATTATGAGAAGATTGTTATCAATAAATAAATAAGTACTACTTATTCAAACTCAAAATTATTCCATTTAAATAAATTTAACAGATACTTCAGAAAACTTCTTAGTACAAGAAATAAGAGTCAATTTGTTATTGAGTAGCCTACATTCAGGCAAATATTTTATTTTTGCACAGTCTACAGTGTTGTATTATGATATATATTTTTAAGACCAAAACATTGTTAAAGCATCGTCTTCATTCCGGTGATTAATCAAAACTGTCAAACATATAGTTTTACATGCTAAAAATAAACCTAAATAACCTAACTTAGGCCACAAAATATAATAAAAAGATCCTTATTTTGCCAGATGAAGCAATTTATCATGTCTAGCTCAGTAACGTCATCTGCAGAAGGTTGTAAGGATTATGATTTATATTTCAGAACAACCTGAGCTAGAGATTGTTATTTGAGCTAAAACGGTGGTTTATAATTATAACACTGAAACTGCGTATTATGAATTATGATGTTTGTTTCTTTGTTTTTCTATAATAATATTTAGCTCCTCTTTGTATTAAGGTTATATAAATGCCACAATTTTTAAACGTTATTAGGTACTCTTAAAAAACTCCCTGCAACGCCCTAAGCCGAGTTTTGAGCTATAAAATTTCGCCCTATGCTGTAAAATTAAATACTAGTCGTGGGTCGTTGGCGAATTTTCCGAGAACGAGACGTAACAGTTGTTACATCGTTTCGTCTGCGAAGTAATTTACAGTAAATATAGTTTGCGGCCGAAACTGCTGGGCCCGCGTGGACGACAAAATCACCCTATACGGGTAGGCTCGTGCCCCTCGGTGAGAACGTTTAATGAGCTGATGATGATGATAGTTTGCGGACGTAAATTAGTTCGCGAACGTAAATATAGTTTTCGACAGGAACTATTTTGGAAAGATTCTGAAAACGGTTCTATCGACGCGAAATGCAAAACGGTTATAAAAACTAGTTTCACCTTGCGATGACCAAGTCTAGTAAATGCCATATGTGGCCAACAGCAGTAGTCAGAAAAACATTCAGTTGTCAAACATACAGAAACATCGGAAAATAATTAATAGTTCGTAAATAAAAACGCGAGTAACGATTAAATTAAGCATTGTGTTTTATTTTGGTCTCCGTCACTTCCGGTTAAATATTTATATTACATTATGTTTTCTTTTATTCATAAAACACGTGTATCCTTAATAACATTCTAATAAAAGATGAACCACTATCAAATTATCATATTCATACAGTCATTAAATCCTCGATGAGTTGTTAAGGTTTTAATATAACCTATAAATATGGCGTCCATAACCAACATTATATGGGTTTATGGGACCCATAACGTGTCTTGGTTCCCTTATTACAAGGGTTTTTAAGTCTTCACGCGTCACTACATTGTTGTGATATTTGATGAGGACGGGCTGTGTTAAATTGTTTTATATTTGACAATGGTCTAGAGTTGCGTTTTGCCTATTTTATATGGTG
Source organism: Leucinodes orbonalis (assembly GCA_019425675.1). NCBI lineage: Eukaryota > Metazoa > Arthropoda > Insecta > Lepidoptera > Crambidae > Leucinodes > Leucinodes orbonalis. Next base: position 108,611 of record PQWD01000694.1, read on the forward strand.
GTTAGTAGATTAAGTACTAGTTACTTAATTTTAGGTTTAAATAAACATTTTCTACGGTTGCTTGGTTTTCGCACAGAACATGTGTGTTGAGTCAACAACTAAGTAAACAAAATTGTATCCTTGAGTGTTTTCTAAGAGATGCCTCTAGCATTTAGGTATAAGCTATTAGACAAAGTACAAAAATAACATTCGGCATTTTATAACGTGTTATTTTTGTAGATAAAATTGTTTTTCACTTCAAACTTCCCATTTTTACCTATAATAAAGTGACAAACGTGTAAAAATCATAATTAAAGTAAAACTTAGATACCAATACTAGTTTTACAGCTGTCAGAACTCTCTCGTCGAGCAAAATATCTTAAAAGACCTTGCTGAAACCGAAATATGCCGGGTGATGATAACAAAATTGAATCCTATTGTCACCACCCCTATCCTTGCGGCGGTTGCCGTAAAAGATCAACCATCTTTTCAAAGGGACTTATCATTAGAATGATAATGAGAAGCCCACTTAATTATTAGGGGCCATGCTTACGGCTAACGTCTAATGCCCACTAACCATTGAAATTTAAACTAGTTGAAATTAGTATAATATTTTTATCATTACATTTAAATTCTGTTAAGTTCAAGGTTCAATTTGCAAAACTACTTCTATGTCACCTGTGCTTATCGTGGCAGTTTATAATTAAGACTCCATTACTTGTTTGTATCTCTCACAAATGTATATTGGCAATGTAATAAATGTATGTCTTGTAGTCTAATTTGAAAAGATACTTTCACGTTTTCAGCAAAGATTTCTTAATAAAGACAAACTGCATATTAAGTTTCCTGTTTAAAAGTTCTTTTAATAAAGACAAAAAAATGCATCTAAATCGCTTTGAAGATTTATTTAATAATCGCAAATTTTAATATAGCTGCCGTGGAAAGTTATAAAGCAGTGCTCTTCAGTGTTCTTCAATGCAGTCTACGATGAAACTTAAAAATCCTTTGTGAGAAATATTTTTGAAAACTTTCGTAAGGTGTTATGTACTCGTACATACATATCTTAAAAACGTTTACATTATCTTATAGAATACATATGTCAAACGAATATCTTCTTATCAATTTATATACATCCTACTCGACAACATATTAAAAAACAAACTGCCTCGTGGATTAGTAGTTTTACCGTTTAGTTGCGATACTTTCGAACGCTGCGTAATCCGAGGAGTCTTGGGTTCGAAACCCACGCGGAAACCGTATAGGTAGTTTTTGAGATTTTTTCCAATTTGTCTCAAAGAAAAGATGATCCCGTTCTTCGGAAGAAACGAGCCATGTTAGTCCCGACTGCAATTCGTATAGTAATCGTTATCGACAAACAATCAACCTTGACCCACCTGGAGGGTTAGGGCTCAAACTCCCAAAACCATGATGTGCGGAAAGCACCGTGCTGTACAGTAGGAGGTCATAACTTAGTAAGTAAACTGTCATCTCGACCTTTACTTAATGAAAAGCGTCTGTATTTCAAGCTCTGTCAAATCAGATTGCGAAGTTACAATATAACTAGGTTGCTGTTTCGTTGGCAACAGTTGCATAAGCCGCTGCCGCCTGAATGCTAGCTAATTTCACAAGTTCTCATTTTAATAACTTCATTCCCCAACATAACATTGTTATAAAATGGTAATTAGAATATAAAGAAATGAAAACCACAAGATTGTAGTCTTTATTTAAACAAGGAGCTTATACTAAGTACATTGTGTAGTATACAACGGATAAACATACATTATTTTTTTGTAAATACATACGTACATATTAAGAACATCCAAACCAGTCAATCATGCACACAATGGTATGTACTACAAAGGGATCAAACCTGGAACCCTTAGTATAGTAGCCAACTTCTCATCCACAACAAAAATTATTCTCGATTAGAAATTCTTTTTTATCAATTTTGAGTATCAGATGTAAACTACGCTGAGACCGGGCCCATTTGACCACATCTGTGTTTTTTTAATGTTCAATACCTTTTTTCCCACCTTTGTGTCATATTTAATTGTAATAAAGATGTAAATGTGTAACTGTGTGGTCAATAAATGATTTTCTTTCTTTCTTTCTTTCAAACTTCACCATGTGAATCTCAATAACCCGTAATAGTCATCATCTGCTATACAAAAAACGTGTATGAGGATTTAGGAAACGAAGGGCGGCCCCTGACCTAATGAATTGAACCAAATACCGGATGAGGCAGCTAGGATCACCAAGCCTTCGGATACCCTTCTTGAAAACTCTCGTGGGTTATTTTCTGGATCAGGGCTGGCTGGAATTAATTTTTATTGACTTGAAAAGTACACTTTACTCTCACTCTTTAACCTATCGCATTCCATTGCTGGTCTACATCTACACTTTATTTTTACATTATTAAGGCATTGCATGAGATATTGCAAGTTACATCATATAGAATTAGTTGTTCAAAATCTTTAAACCTAAATTGAGATATTTTTGACATTCCAAATTATTATGGAACCAAAAATCGTAAATAAAAACCTTTTTGCCAATGAATGTATGTTTAATTTTGCTGCTGGCCACTTATGACCTTGTCAGCAGGATAAGTGTAAAGCAATAATAATCTGTTATTTTACCATAACAATTTTCTTTAAGTCTCATTACTAAATTAAGCACAGTTCACAATCTGTATTCAAGGAAAAGGATAACAAAACCTGTCAGCAAATATTCTTACGGAATTCAAAATTTGCTGTCGTTAATTTTTCTGACTCTATCTTTATTTAGATGGCGTCGGTGTAAATTAATTACAGACTTTCTTCTTTGGTGCGATTCGCCGAGAATATTTTTAAACATCTAATTTGGTGTACAAACATTTTAAAGTACGGCCAAATTCAATTAGTCCAACTTAGGCTCCAAATTAAGGGCTTAATTGTGGAATTTATAAAATAAGGTAATTTGCTGCAATGTTATCGCGAGAAAAACAATCCAAAATCTATATTGTTGAGCTTCCGCCTATTCATCATCAAAAAGGCGTATTTTTTTTTCAGATCTTTTTTTATAGATGTCTCCTTAGAACACTAACACTTAATGAAATGACAATATTCCAACTGGTCCCTAACATGCAACTTTCTAACAGACACTTTAGTGGTAGACTCGGTACTGAGTCGTCTAGGTAGTTACCAACGCAACAGATATCGTGCCCTGAAAAAGGATACTTATGCACTTTTGTGTTTCGGGATGAGGGCATTGAAGCTAGTAAAATTACCGAGTAAAAAATACCTGACATCTGTTGTCTCGAGTGACGAGCGCAGTGCGGCATTGATGGATATTAATAACTATGGGCTATTGGTCTTCTTCAAAACTATCCTGTTTTGGTCAGGCGTATTGCTTATCATCAGGTGAGCGTCCTGACCGTCCTGTACACTTAAATCCAAAAAAAACGAATCCAAATAATATTTATTCTTTTGCAGGTGCTGCTGATAAAGAAGCAGACGAGGAAGAGGGCACGGCTGCAGGAGCAGCCACCGCCGACGACACAGAAGATGACACAGAGCACAACAAACATATCTTGCCCCTCTCTGCGCACCCCCCACCTATGTAAGGACATTTCCAATACTGAATTTTTTTTTCATAAGTAATCACAAGAATTAAACTGATTCTTTTGTTCACAGTGAGGTGTCGGCCAGTCAGCAAGATTTTTTCAAAATGCTGGATGAGAAAATTGAAAAGGTACAAGTTTAATTTTATATAACACATTACATATCATCAACATCATTCACCTGTCACGATAAAATTAGTTATGTCGATAAAAATTGATATGCTATTCATGAATATACATGTATTTGTCTTCAATGTTTAACTTAAATAATACATGTTTAAAAAAATTAAGAAGAAAGTGCGTGTCGGATGAACCTTGTTAGGGAAATGCGCACTACGACGATTTAAAGTTGGTTAACACCAACTTTAAAATGCACAACTTATATAATACTAATATTATTAAATAACGCCTCGTTACTTATTCACAGGGGCGAGATTACGACTCTTCCAGTGAATCGGAAATGCGAATCGAACATGAACGTCGAAGAACCCTCATAAACCAGTGGCGATCTGCGTCACAGTCAACGCAATCGTCACAGTCACAGCCGAGCCCTCCAACCCCGGGTAGGAGACGTGTGCACCGACCTTTGCCTCAGCCACCCGAGCGCCAGAGCAGCCCCAGCTCCATTCGACGCTGTTACAAACAACAGCACGCCCCCGACGGCATGTCACCACCTCCAAGAAGAGCTAACAGCGCACAATCCCACCACCCAGATAACCGGCAAATCAACGGCGACAACTGGCAAGATCCAACTAAATCGCCAGTCAAAAGACCACACAGCGCCGGCGCGAACTGGAAAAATAACCCAAAGATTGCGCCGTACAATCAGAAACCAAAGAAAAATGAAGCCAACGAGAGCCAAAGGGCTCATCAGAAAGACGCCGAGCTCACTGGCTCCGGTCAAGATATTTCACAGATTACATACAATCCAACATTCCAAACACATAGTCCGGCACACTCTGCCAAACAGCAACCTTACATAGCACAAATTATAAGTTACCCAATGTCGCAGCAAGTCGCTCCACAATCCCCTCCTAAGTATATAGCACCTCCTGAAGAGTACCAAGATCCGCAGAATAACGTACCGGATAACAAATTCGTGAATACCCCCGGCAGACAGACGCCAGTAACACAAGTAAACACTCAACCTCACATTTACTACATCCACGGTAACGCGACTAGCACAGTTAACCAAGATTTGGTCCAGCAACGCCAGCAAACCGCCATACATTTGCAGCAGTACGTTGCCATGAAGCAGGCCCAGCAGCAGATGTTCAGCTACTTACAAAGAGGTCCACACACCGTGTTTCCAAACGTGGACTACACACAGACGCAAAATCCTAATAGGGTTTACGAGGTCAACGAGGAGTTTGCGCCGCAGTACGGTCATCCAGCGATGAGACCTCACAGTGCGCCTACTCCAGTTGGAGTTGTAAGACCTATGCCCATGGCTCCAGGATTCAATCCGATGTCAGATGGTTCTCACATGATGCAGATGCCGATGTGGTCTCACATGCCGCCCGTGGTCTCGACAATGGGACCGTGGGTGCCAGGGCAAGTGCCGCACGAAATGCAGTACTACCCCCAATCTCAATTCGTGCCTATGTACCGTCCGAACTCGGCGGGCTCCGCAGGTACCTTGACCAGGTACCACAAGAAAGAGAATGAGAACGAGGTGAAAGGTAATGTGTGCCAAAGCATAAATCTAGTCAGGCAGAAGCAGATCGGGCAGATTGTTTCGATACCTGGACAAGAACTGACGATTTGTAACAACGCTAGCGACAGTCCAAGTCCGGCGTCTGTCAGCACAGATAGCGGAGTATCTCCGGCAACAGTGTGCCCAGCTCCAAGAATTCTGTATTCAGTGCCCCCAATACTGATACCTTTAGCAACACATTAGACACAAAGAACAAGAAAAACAAAACTACCCCATTCAATACGAGATCGTTAAAAAACTCAAAAAGTCTAGACACTTAGTAAAAGTTTGTAATTATGTAGATTTTCTAAATGTATGTAGCGTCTAGCAGACGTATGTATAGGGAAATTAGATTCCAATGCGCTTATCTTTGTATACATGTGATTTCATTGGGTTCTTTATTTAATGATTGGTGTTAAATTTAATGTAGTTCGTTAAATATTAATATTAAAACTTGCCATCACTGTGACTTTTAATATTAAGTGTAATTTAATTTAAAATATTTAAGGAATTTAATTTATTTTTCTTAATGTTTACTTTATTTGAGAACGGGTATGTACTTTTTGAATATGTGGGTCGCTACACCAATGTCATTAGAATGATACATTTCCACAGATTCGATATGGAGTTGAAATTCTTCGTGCTTCCTATTTAATAAATTTTTAACATTAAAAAAATTTATGATCCATAAGTAGATCATTTGCTATTTATTCGATGGTGATGTCATTTAATATTGTTATTTGTTTAGTGTATAAGAATTCCATGACCCACTATTAGAACAATCTAATATCTGGCAAATCATCAAAGTAACTTTATTTATATTACTATATAATTATTTTTATTTCTGATGTCTTTACATAGTTATGAACACATTAAAAACCTGTATTGTCATTTGACAGATGTGTAGTGCCCTACGTATTAAGACGTATTTAAATTGGAAATTAAATCAATCTATCTAAATGTATGTTTAGATAAAGATATAATAATATTAAAATTAAGTGCCGCAGATGCGTTTTAAATTATTCAATAATAATAATGAACACAATAACTTATTTTGTTTTATTCCCTCACCACAGATATGCTTAAAACAGAAATTCGACAATTAATGCAGAAACAAAAACTAAAATTTTATTGATACCTTAAATACGCCAATTTTGTCACTGACTCACTTTTTATGTTAGAAGTGTACAGGACGGTCAAGACGCTCACCTGATGGTAAGTGATACCAGCCTGACCATGACAGAGCGGCATTCGAGTCTACCACCTAGTAGCACTGCGATGGTGTGATCATCAAAATGTTGGGCTACTACCTAAAGTGCTAGAAAGCTGAGAAAAAGTTTTTAATCTAAGTTTAGTATACAACAACAACAAACAACATAGACTTATGATTTTTTCTTCTTTCCCTAAAATGGTGAGGAAGTGGAATTTTATATGAGCCTCACCAATTTTATGACTATAACAGTAACTAAAAAATATATTAATTACTTAAGAAGAAAAAACATTAAAAATATCGCCGAGCAACTTACAAAAAGAACTGAAGAAATCCCACCAAAAACATTTCATGTAAAATGTTGCCAAGTCGACCACATAATGTTTGCGCTGTGAAAAAAATATCAGTTCTCATGTAGAACTAAGCCTTTGAATCTACACGACCTAACTCTACCGACCCTTACTTACTTCTTACTACAAATTCTACATAATATCATTAAATATGTATGGCTTGGCTGTTTACTTACTGGGGATCTCAAAATATTCGAATCACCTCCACAAGGGTAGCGAAACGGCGACGGCACGGGTATGATTATCCGTGTGTTTTAGTACACACATTACAGGCTATATGCTTAGTTTGGGACTAGATGGCGCTGTGTGAACGTCAATGCATATTTATGCGAATTTCATATATATTATTTATATAAAATTCGGCAACACATTTGTGGGACCTCTGGTCTTGCAAATGTTCATATGCGGCGGAGTCACTATCAGGTAAACCGAATGTCCGTTTGCCTCCTGTTCAATAAAAAAAATACATCCGAAATTGTATTTACAACTCCGGCATCCCAACTGAAACTAAAATAAAACCCTTCAAAACTGCAATATTAACAAAGTTCATTTCATCCTCGCGTCCATTTTATTTTTGGGAAGGAACTAAGTGTTTTAAAATTGTTATTGCACCTTCATTTTCAATAAACATTACTCGTCATTATACCCATGACTGAATAAGACAAAAAGACCATACATTATACGAGTATTTACCTAATTTATATAGGTAAACAAATATCAAAATAACAGTAAAATCACCTGTGCTTAAGAAACCTAGTATATGTCGTCTTGGGTGACGTGCGCAGGCCAGTGTTGGTGCAAGATAATGACAGGTTCTTTTAGTATTTTCCAACAACACTGCATCTGTCATGATTGGCGTATTTCCACCAGCTGATCGACCTGACCGTTCCGAACAATTTGACATTAAAACATACAAACAATAAAAAAATGCACTATCGTGTTCCTGAAAACTTTTAACCGAACCTCACTTAAAATACTAAGTTACCCCAGCCTATACCCATAATTACCAGGGACTCTTTTAAGCCAGCAGCCACCAATATCGATTTTAAATTCCTGCTCCTCGAGGTCAGTGCCTGATGGTGTACAATTTAAGTTATTGATTTTGATACGTAAACGGTCACAGTTATTTCTGACAAACCCACTTCAGATATAAAATATTCAGCAGACAGACTTATCTACACCTAAAAGGGTTAACACGAATGGTACGTACAGTAGTGATGGGAACACTTGTACGTTTCGGATATTATTTCAGGGATTTTTGTCACATATTAGTTCGTGTTAAAGAAGTGATATCACGATGAAGTTGTGGCTCATTTTGTTAAAAGTAACACATTACTATTATTAACCTCCTCTGTTATTTCTTAAGGAAGGCAACCAGACATCTTGGTGTTAATTGCCAAAGTGATTTCTCAATGTTATCTTATCACTTATTATTATTATTTTATAATTAGATACGAGTACTTGTTATTTATCACTACTCATACAAAGCAATTGGTATTAATTACTTACGTAGACACTTGAGTCGTCACGGCCTAGATTCTTTACAATAGAAGGAACAAGCTGCAATAAGATCAAAGTGTGAACGATGGACAACTTTGATTAATAGAAAAGTCTTCCATTCTACCATACTCTAGCCAATTTCGGTAAGCAAAAGCCCGAATACCTGTTAAAACTCAATATATTTTAGTAATAATGAGTTCACATGCCCTCTATGTGCAAGGATCATCTCCAATAAGATTAGATACAGAAGCCATGCATCATCAGCTAAAGTCCGAAATTGCTCAAACCACATCATCAAGTTGAACTTAAACCAGTAATTGACATCAGTAATCGTTGGCGTACTTTTCATATATGTATTTTGTATGAGATTAATGATATGTGACGTCATTGCTTACTATCATTAATTGAATGGTTTCAGTGTATTTGAAATACAATATTGCCAATAAAAAAAAGTGATCAATTAAACAACATATAAATAAGGATGGTATATTATTGCAGATGGTGGAAACTACCGTATTCGTGAATATAAGGTTCTAATAATTCACGCCGGCTCTACAACGGCACATCACTACGAAGCCGCGATACTTACAGATGAAACGAAATACATTAGGGATATTGTGATTTCAGATTCCATTGGATTTCTTATCTTTGGTTACCCACCAAAGTGTAGCAAGGGTGTGCTGTATATTACTATTGAGTGAGATATATGAAGACATAGATATTTTTTATTTGTTTTACGCAGACGGGAAACAACCTTAAGAACTTGGCAGTAGGTAAAATCGGTGAACAGATTGTTACAACTTATTTTTTTATATATAGGTAAATAACAGATAAACATATAGTTATTTGAGAGCGACGGTGTCTCTTTGGTTTGGATTGTGGCCCTCTGATCTGGAGGTTGCAGGTTCAAATCCCGCCACGTACCTATGTCTTTTCGAATTGTCGAAATTATATGTACGTTTATCCGACACTCTTACGGTGAAGGAAAACATCGTGAGAAAACCTCCGTATACCTATGCAGAAATTCAAACGTTGTGTGGGAAGTCGGCCAATACGCACTGGACCCGCGTGGACGCCTAAGACGCCTATACACCCTTGACGGGTTGGCTCGTGCCCCTCAGTGGGGACGTATAATGAGCTGATGATGACGATACTTAATCATACAATTTCTATTGCATTACATCACTATGAAGTCACGGTGTTACTTTATCAACTAACACACATTTGAAAACATTTTTTGATTAAAAAAAATAGACTTTAATATTAAATAATCATATCGATTTTTAAGAATTTGAGCTTGCAGCAGAACAGAACATTGCATTTTAAACATTTCATATTCATTTTTGAACCCAATCAATATCACTATTGCTTTTACAAGGCTATCAATAACTAGGATCGTCTCGCCCATTCTGATCGACAACCATAGCACTAGTTGCGACACAAAGCGACCGGACGTGACGTAGTCATCTCGTCAACAACAGTTATTGTGTCGTTAACTGCAGCCTCCGAGAGGAAGTGACGTCGAGTCGACGTCGATTGCTTCCGGAACGTGCAGCCGGGAATAATTGTAATAATATGAACGCATTGCAGCGTCTGTTCGAGCCTCGGTTAGAGCAGATAGAGATTATATTGGACTTGAACTGAATACATCCTGTTTGGTGACGCAAGATAAAACATTTAACTGAAAACAGGTAGCAGAAATCTCAGTATTCAACCCCCTTTTTTATTATATATATAGCTATTATTATTTTCTGGCCTTTGTTATCTTCATACCTGGATATGGGTGGTACAAGAAACATAGAGTGAAATTTGATTGGTAAAAATAAAATATTTTTGATTAAAATTTCAGCTAATAATCTCTAATAATTTCAGCTAAAAAAAATTTAGATTATATGCACTGATTTAGTCCTAAAATCAAACACCAAATTCCACCGTGCTTCTAATACGGGCAAAGATTTCTCAATCACTACAGATTTGTCGTAGCTTATCCCATCTCAAGGAGGCACCTAAAGCTTCTAAAGCCCGCCCTACGTCAAGGATCGTTGGAGAGGTTAAAGCACAGATTTCCCAATACAGGAGATGGGGCAAGCCGCGTTTAAAGTGCGACAAATGTTAGCTCAACGAGCATACACTGGCTGCCAGTTTACGCTCTGTGAGACGAGTCAAGACGCACGAATATTAGAAGAAATTACCGTTTTTTTAAAATGCCATCCTGTGCAATTGTAACATGCCATCATCGCAATGAATCAGTAAATTTACCAAGAAATATAATAACTTTTCACAGGTAAGAACCGAAAAGAAATTGCGACACTGGGACTGCCTATAAACTTGGCGGCTTGTCCAGTCTAATTGTATATTCGGATGTCTGTGGGTTAAACTGATTTCCATTTTAACAACGCTGACAGATTGAGATCGCGATATGTCCAGTGATCTATGAGTATAATTGACGACTATTCTAAGTTGAAAATTTAAAATATACATTTCCGTATTTAATTATTGTAATTGACTTCATCTATAGGTATTGTTTATTTCCCTCAACAATTAGAGCTTTCGAGCATTGTTTGATGATAATTAGTGTTAAGCGTCGTAGCTCATTGGCGTGGACTGTTCCCTTCCGATCTGGAGGGTGCAGGTTCAAATCCTGCCACGTACCAATTTATTATCGAATTTTCGAAATTATGTGCGTTTATCCGACGCTCATATGGTGAAGAAAACATCGTGAAGAAACCACGCCTACGAAGAAATTCAAAGGTTATTCGTGAAGTAGACCAATCCGCACTGGGCGTGGACTACTAAGGCCTATACACACTTTACGGGATGGCTCGTGCCCCTCGGTGGGACGTGTAATGAGCTGATGATGATGATTAAAAACACACAATCTACACACTGAATAGATTGGGGGCCCCCTTCTGTGGGGGCGGTACTTCGGACTTGAAGTAGTGTGTGTGTTTATGGTATGTGCTGAATCTTAAGTACACAACGAGGGTAGATTTTCCGAGGAGAAAACGTAGGCGACTTTATTTAGCAGTCGCTGTTAATACCCAGACATTAAAAAAGATATTAATTATGGCCAATGATGATTCAACTTCATACTGATATTCTTGAAACGTCAAGAAAATTTTAAAAATAAATTACGACAACAATTTCCATAATAATACAATTTAAACAAAACTACAGAATCGCTGTTTTTAATATTATTGGATATTCATTATGAAATGGCATCGGACGTTTCTATTTGTCTTGGAAGGTCAAGGTCTGAGGGTTGGAGGTGACTTTGAGTTTGTTGCCGTATGTAAATCGAATTAGGGCGGTATTGTAATTAGAAATGCTAATTTATTTATCATGTTTTCAGTTTTTAATTTAAGCATCCATCGTTGAATGGTGAAATTATTTTTCATTTTTATTCTCATTTTAAAGGGTGCTGACCCGCTCAATGTCTCAAAAAAACAATTATTATTTTTTTAGCTGTGTTTAATGTGTATTCCGGTTTAAAATAATTTTAATATTGAGTATATATAAATGCTTTCGTTATTTAAATTATAGAATAATATACCCTCAAAAAGCTATACAATGTTCGCAAATGCACCTTTACATATCTAGAATTACGTTACATGAGATTTCTCAGAGTAATACAAGGGTTAGTTTCGAATGTTTAGTATCGTACAATTTTTTAGAGAAATAACTTTAATTATTTAACTAATTTGTGTTAAAATATTTTTTAACACGCAACACCACACATTATGTCATCCTATCCACAGCTGTATAAATTCATTAAATTAGGGATAATTATATTCTGGAATATAAAAAACAGTGTATTACGTTAATAGGAGGCGCAATGATATTCTGTTTATGTAAAGGTAGATACGCCACCCGTGCCTCAAAAACGAACCCCCGAACAGAATACAGTTGTAGGCTCTTTGTTTAGGTAAATGTACGCTCATTTGAAATATGTGTATGTGTGCTGTCACTGCATTCGGAACGCTTTTTTGATTGTTTTGTGAGCATATCACGAATCTATAGTGTTTTCATAATTGGGGAGGCGTCGCTAAATCATGACAGGTCAGTTTTTGATGTTTGAGGATAAAAACCGTTGAGAAAGAAAGAAAAACCACCGATAACATATCGCTACGTGGTAGATTCAACCAAAAGCCCATATCAAAGGTTATTCCATTCATTCAGCACGGCATCCAGCAAGTTACGCACATAGATTTCGCCTTGCTTGAATAAGGAAGTCTTCATACATTGTTACTAAGAAGGGTGTTTCAGGGATGATATTAAGATGAATAAGCAGTACTTAGACAGACGCGCAATGGAACGAGCTATATTTGGGGTCTCTCTTAGGGATAAGATCACACATGATTTTATCCGTAAGAGAACTAAGGTAACCGACATAGCCCGCCGGATCAGCAAGTTGAAGTGGCAGTGGGCTGGTCACGTATGTCGCAGAACCGATGGCCGTTAGAGCAGACGAGATCTGGAGTGGAGACTGCGTCTTGACAAGCGTAGCGTAGGACACCCTCTTGCCCGATGGACCGACGACTTGCGAAAGGCTGGTGGAGGCTGTATGAGAAAAGCGGAGGTCCGGGATATCTGACGCAAAATGGGGGAGACATATGTCCAGCAGTGGACTGCGATAGGTTGAATAAATAGACTCGGATAAAGAAAAAATTCGCAGTAACAGTCACATCTTCATATTAGATATCAAAGGTAACTTCAAGGTCGACCCTAACTAAGTTTACTACGACCCTGTTACCCCGAGGCACAATAAACGTTATGTGAAACTAAGGCACTTGGCTGTGTCGTCACTAGGATTCATATTACACAGTCATGTCATAACTATCAAACAATTGGTCCCATGGGCTATGATGTCATTGGTAACGGGTAACAGTATTTGACTAGAGCCCATTTTCTTGTCTTTTGGGAAACTCCATTAATGTGATTTTAGAACTGTAATACCTCTGAGTTTTTTGTCAACGGAGTCATTATTTTAACAATGTTTCTATTACAACTTCTGTATAATAAATATCCCAAAATGGCGGCCCTAAAGCCTAAAGTATAAGAATAAACAGGATCAATAGAATTTGTGCCTAAAAGCAAAACATTGCTTTGGAACCTTTATAATTTTTTTTATTTGTTTCGGTATCAAGTTACTTCTCATAAAGAGAATTAGAGTGTATTGCCGCCTATAAAAGAGTAGAAGTAGGAAAATATAGGGGATGGGGGTTTGGGCCTCCAGTCAACTGACTCACTCTGTGTCCCATCGGTTTTCTCGGAATCAAGCCAGTCGTGCCTTAATGTTTTCTAATGCCGAGGCCACACTAATAGAAATGCCATTAATTATCGCGACAATGTGCGTTAATTTCAGTTGTAGCCACCACATAACGCGATAATTTGCCGGCTTTAATGTGTTTAATTATCGCTATATAATTATAGTGGTGAAGTTACACTGACGAGAAATGCCTATAATTATCGCCACAATGTGAGTTGATTTCAGGTGTAGCCACGAATTAACGAGATAATTTGACATTTTGAACGTATTAAAAATAATCGCAATAATTGTAGCGCTAATGAGCATTACACATTAGGCGTTAGTATGTTGAAAAACTGTGTATAGCTTAGACTTTAGAGGGTAGCTTTAGCTTTGTAGTTAGCTAACCTATTTCCCTCTTCATTATGACGTACGTGTCAGAATACATTATCGAAGAAGAAGAGAAACAATCGACATCATAATTAGGTATGCGAGACCATGGACGTCCAAAAAATACGGTCGGTCTATAATTAATACATAAAATGTGTTGTTTGCATGTGTTTGTTTGCATACTGATTTTAATGTGTTGAACTAAAATATGTAACCGAATTATTGCACAACACAGGCCATGCTCTTTACTAGATTTTTCCTAACATATTATGTCTCAGTTGAACGATGCGCGCTAAATATTATATTTTGTGGTTTTCATAGAAAAACTGGCCGGATTTTTACACACTTGATGTTGGCGAGACTCCGTCTATATTTTTATACGTCCATGTGCGAGACAAAATTAATTTGAGATATTAACGAATGCATTTGCCCCTCGTCCCGTTGATCCCATTAACAAGCCAGCCGATGTTCGGAAGGCTATTAAATTTCGGCGGGATTGCCGGGATATGGCGTGAATATCGCTTCAGAGCTTTGTTTTTGTAGTTTAATTGGATTAGGGACTTATGACTATACATTTCATAACAAGCATTTCATGGACAGGTGTATTTGCTGTAGCCGTTGTAATTAAAGTTTGAAATTGTGAATTCAATAAATAAATACTCAAGGGATGAAAATGGTTCTCACCTATATCATTCGGGCCTCAAGCTGAACTCACAGACTTGGGGTGCATCCTGCAGAAGAACGACGCTGATCTGGGGGCTTGGGCAATTTGCATTCGCTTCAGAGCGATAATATTAAAATAAACTCCGCCAACTAATCCCAAACTAAGTATTTAGCCTGTCATATGGGTACTAAACAACGGATAAATATACTTATATATGTTTTTTTGTAAATATATACATATATTATACATGAAAAACACCCAGACCAATACAAACAGACATGCTCACACACAAATGTTTGTACTGCCCGGGGATTGATCCCGGATCCCTTGGTGTCGCAGCCGACGTCTTAATCGCTACACCAAATGGGTGTTTTCTACGTATAATATGTATGTATTTACAAAAAATATATAAGTATGTTTATCCGTTGTTTAGTACCAATAACACAGGCTTCACGCTTAACTTGGAGCTAGATGGCGCTGTGTGAATGTCAGTGGATCTTTATTTATTATTATTATAAAGAGGATTCGGGAAGCCGGTGCAAGCCCACCGCTGGGACCGACATGCTTACCCTGATCGTAGATAAGCGACAGGACAGGAAGTGGGAGTCTTTTCCTGAACAACAGACTTCAGAATCACCTGCTGCAACGACCATCGGTTTTGATCATGCCGGTAACTGAAGTTGTTTTATATATAACATATTTCTGATTTATCCCTTAGAGAAAACGTGAAGATAGCTCACTCTATTACCCTTTGAATGTCTTTGAACTTGTTAACTAATTTCTCAGCTAGTAATAATAATAAAATCATTTATTCAGGCCAAATACATACAAAGTTCTTAGTCTAAATTACAGTAAGGACACTGAAGGTGCCCACTCAGCTTTAGTCGAGGTACTTAGTAAGCACCGGACACTGATCTTCCGTGTGCACCGGGTGCAAAGAGAACGCAACCGCCTGCGCCAACGCCGTAACAGTATCTATCAGATAAATAATATACTTAATGAATAAATACAATTTATGTTTTATATAAATATTATATGTTAAAATAGGCCATGCATGTAATAAGTTAAAGTAATAAGATATACATTTTAAGTTCATAAAAAACGTACTTAAAATAGGTAATTATTATAGAAGGGTATGTAAGGATACATATATATATATTATGAAATAATAGACAGTGACTCATAGTTTGTGATTTCTGGTCTAACAAAAGGTGTGACTTCAATTTAATTTTAAATGTTTTAATATTATTGTCTATGTCTCATCCGCGTGTGTTTGTACGGGTACGGGTTGCAAAGACTTTGGTCATTAAGCATTGTTACCTCTAAAACAAATACCATTTATCCAAACCAATAAATCAAGGGAATGTTACAAAGAAAACCGAATCGGTAACGCTACGTGTAATCGATAAAATGTCTATCGCTCGTAAAATTTACGATGAAATTTCGGGAATGAAACGGTAGCAGCCTCTTGTTATAGCTACGCTGCATATTTAGGGTTGGCGATTTTTTTAATATCAGGTGGAGATACATAACTTTTGTATTTTTATATCATAAGTTATTTAAGTACCTACGACATGGATAGGTTCGGGTAAGGATAAAGTTGCAGTAAGAAAATGCCACATAACAGTGTCCGTATTTTGCGATTTAACCTATTGAACGCCGGAAATTCACACATAATATAAAATCTAATGTCGACAAACAGTGGATATTCTCTTGATTTACTTCGAAATCATACCACCTCAGGTGATGGGCACAGAACAGTGTTGACCTAATAAGTAATTTTCTTATCATCAATATTGGATTCTACTGTCATACATCGGGTGAAAAAACATGTCGTTCACTTCATGACATAAAAACCACAAAAACCTTGCTTACTCGTACTTGGTATACCAACCGTAATAAAGTTGAGTAAACATTCATTCAAAGTAGTTAGGTGATTGTCTGTTATAAGTCACGCAATAGGGACATAAACGTAAACCCCTTAAGCTTTGTAGTTCATAAAAGAGAAACAAATCAAAATTAAATCGAATGTGAGCCCTTTTTGAATAAATCTGTTCTATCAATAAGGGCCCATTTATTAAATCTTTAACTTTATCGATAAATGTTTGCCATGATGGCATTTGCCATTATCTATCCGCTTGGCAAATGGGCTGGACATAGCAGTAGTAAATGATCACGTTGAATAATAGTGCTATTGTCCCTTTAATTGCTTACTATTTTACACTTAAGATTATTAATATAGAATAAATATAAGATTTTTTTTAATCTGCCATCACGGTGGCGGCTTCACCACATAGCATAAACGGTGCCAAGATATTTTTTGGTACTAGCCACATAATTAAGTAGGTATTTAGAATTATGTATTCCAATTTCTTAATATTCTGATAAACGGCCATGGAATGTTTTGCCATAAACTTCATGCCAGACAGGTGGTTTTGAGATAAATGTACTTATTAAAGGCTAGATATCGCCCTGCTGAATATCATGCTGCAGTGGTCTCCTACGACACCCTCAAGAAGACCTATCACACGACAGAACAATTCTACGCCTATTTACAATTTGACTACTAGTACTATCAAAAGCTGTATGATTTAAAAAAAGACTAGTACGAAGACCCAGAAAAACTGTTTATTGAAATTCAGGCAAAGTCAACGTTTCATTACAACAACGACCACTGGAACTCAAAACTACAGCTGGCAGCGTAACCCGTACAACTTTCTGTAGACCTCTGCCGCTTTGAACACTAAGGCTTTAACCTCTCCTGGCCTTTGAGAAGCTGCTCGACTTCTTGAAAATTTCCGCCTCATGCGTATACCGGTTCTTCTCGTATATATCTCCAAGCTGGCCAACCGAAATGAGGAGGCTGAGGGCGTTGTCATATCTGTCGGTTGCGCTGGTAATCGCATCTATGACTCGGTCGCATAACAGGTCGTCGAGACCCCGGCAGTGCGTATCGACGATGTTCTGAACCTGGAATTGATAATTATATCATATATATTCACACAGCTGCTAGGTGGTAGACTCGTTACTAATCGTCTAGGTAGGTACCTAACATCTATTGTCTTGGGTGACGGGCGTAGTGCAACATTGACAAAAGGATAATAACTGTCTATCAGTAGTTGGTCTCCTTTAATGCCACCCTGTCATGGTCAGGCGTATCACTTACTATCAGGTGAGCGTCCTGACCGTCCTGTTCACTTCGTAACATCAATATATACCTAGTAAGTACGTCTGCGGTGACAGTAAACATATGTAAGGTCGTCTGCGCACTTAGATCTGCCCTCACTTATAGTTCCCACGATTAAAAATATTTCTTTGGTATGGCTGTGTTCCAGGAGAATCGATGACAGTGTTTTTTTTTCGAAATGACTTCTGCTATTGGCCGTAGATGGTCTTTAAAGCTTCATGGCGAGTGCAGATGAATCTTAGCCTTTCTGATCTTCTTACGAGTAAAAGTCGCGTCATTACCATAGTCCTAGGTAGATAAGTCAGTTTTGAAAATGCACCAGGATAGAAAATAATAATAATATCCACTGACGTTTCCCGCACAGCATTGCTATAAATATTAAATAGCTAGAAGGACTGAAAAGATCATTAACTACCTTTTGAACAGTGTGCTTGATGTCGTTAACGAATGCCTCCAACTTGGCCACGGCAGCGCGCGGGTCCTGCCACACGATGGGTAGCAGACGGTCCACCGCTGGCAGGTACTCATGCTCGTAATCTGGGGGTCTAGACTCATTTTTGAGATATAAGGAAATTGGCAGACAGATCATTGATAACTTACTACTGGTAATTTGTTACTTCTTCAAAGAACCCACTTTTCGGTTGGCATCAGTCTTCGAGAAAGTATATCAGTTGATTTTTTAGGATTGTCTTGATGCTGCCTGTAAGGGAGGATCCTTTTTAGTTGGATCCGAAATCGCGTAGGATTTTGTAGCCGGTACAAATGGTGTGCAAAATGACCTGTTTTTAGTTCCCAAAGGCCATTCTTCGAGAGGCCATCGTATTTTACAGGTTTTTAGTCATAAAATCTTGACAAAATTATCGAAAAATTCAGTAAGCTGTGAACAGGTGGATACGCTTATCTTTTATAGTTTCCATTTGCTATCAACTACCAAGTGTGGATGTTATGGCAAAACCCCTCAGAATTGATTAAGAGGTCTGGAGTCCCGCAGTGGACTATCATGAGCAGTAACAAAAAAGGTGGTTTTATGGAACCACGACAAAAACCGAAAGGTTTAAAGCTCTGACATCAGAGTGTGACACATAGAAGAAGTACTTACGTGCAATCACTATTAAGATATTCGACTACGCAGCCCAATACGCCAGCTATGATGATATAGTGCCTGCGAGGGTCCGTGACTACCAGGTCCTCGTGTGGTCTACACAAGGAAAAATAGGTTGATCTCAGAATTATGCTAAAATGAAGGAATAGATTTTTCTTTGTCATACTAACAATGCATTCTAAAAACGGATAGCATATTAATAGTAATTAAACATCCTAACCAAACTGGAAAAAATTGCTCAAAGTGACTTCTACCAAAGGATCAAATTAGAATCACAGGTTGACATTCCACACTTCACAACCCGCTATGGTGTCTCGTTCTTAATGCGCACCGCAATGGAATGGAACTATTTGCCTCCTTATGTGTTCCCCGATTATTACAACCTGGCCGTCTTCAAGGCAAGAGTGAATAGGCTGTTTCTAGGCAGGCATGATCCATCCTCGGCCGCACCATCACTTACCAGGTGAGATGGCGGTCAAATGTCTGCCTATAGGGGATTAAAAAAAACTTAAAAATGTTTTCGTTTACTCAATATAAAATATTTATATAAACACTTATACTACTATGTCCAATTAATATAATTATATTTAATGTTAACCGTATACGGCGCTCTGACTGTATAGTTTTAAATACCTAACAAATGTTGCAATGCCCTGACAGGGTCATGTTGAGAAACCTGTACTAATATTATAAGACCATTGTTAACCAACATGCGCAATAAATGAATATGAATATGCTCACAAACCATCGAACAACACAAATACACATATTTCGAATTTCGAACACATTTACCCAAACAAAAGGGTACAAACTGTATTCTCTTCAGCGGTTCCTTTTTGAGGCACGGGTGGCGTATCTACCTTTATATATACAGAATATATCCGGATTATTTTGGGCTTGTGTACCGATATAAAACAAATCGGATCTGGCAACACTAGCCGGGAATCCAGACACAATAGGAAATCTATATATAAATCATCATTGGCGGTAAAAGGGTTAAAGGTGTGCTCACATGGCCGCAATGTGCTAAGATCTTCTATAACAAGATTAGCTACACAATCACCGTGCGGCCGAACAAACGGGCTGCAATCAGAAGTAGTAAAACAGTCATCATCATCATCAGCAGCTCATTAAACGTCCCCACCGAGGGGCACGAGCCTACCCGTATAGGGTGATTAGGCCTTAGTCGTCCACGCGGGCCAGTGCGGATTGGACGACTTCACACGCCTTCGAATCTCTTCGCAGGCGTGCATGAAGGTTTCCTCACGATGTTTTCCTTCACCGTAAGAGCGTCGGATAACATACATATATTTTCGAAAATTCGAAAACACATTCCTCCCAGTAGGAAGATGACAGTCCACACCATTGAGCCACCGACGACAACACACACAACAGTAAAACAGTCGTCACCGAAATCGGTCGGACCACATCATCATCACTTACAGCATATTCTGCAGAATGATCGTATTGCGATGAAGCGTATTCAAGGCGTCAGTGTAAGGTGGTACAACAGGATAAACCAGACCATCCTCATACTGCTGCGCCCTTACCGACACGAAAACCAAAGCCAGCACTCCAGACAAAAGCATCTTGTCAACTGGCAATAACTATGCCAATTATACGTTAAATTAAGCATTTGTGATAAGGTACTTAAGCAGGTAAAGGCATGTTTACATGTTTTGTTTTTAATATTTGAATGCCGTGTTTTCAGGGGTCCGTAGAGTTCAGTTGGTATATAATGAATTCATTTTGTGGATTGTTTCTTAGTTCTGGTGTCTTGATTTAGGATTTTAGGACTTTCTCTTTTTGTTATGCATTCGTATTTGTCAGATACTAACAAATAATATACTTTACACAATAAATGGGTCGTTCCATTATATCGAATGTTTAAAACTGTCATTAGTTTAAAAAAAAAATTACATGTGCTCCAGACTTTATTTTATACATTAGACGCTGAATTACTGGAACTTTTAATTGTGTTATAAATGCAGTTGATATCGTCATCACTTATAGTACATACCATTTTTGTTCTAACGAGGCGGTACGAAAAATCATGCATATTACCCATTATCGATAAATCGATTAGTTATACTTTTGAAAATTGTGAAGAGCATTTCTAAAGAACAATATAGGTGCACACAATAAGTTGCCCATTGTTTAAATATTTTATTTTAATATAACAAATATAATTTCCGTGTGGTGACGTAAAATTATTAGAGCGTCGGTGGCTTATTGGCGTGCCTTCCGATCTGGAGGGTGCAGGTTCAAATCCCACCACGTACCAATGTCTTTTCGAATTTAATTAATACGTTATGTACGTATAAGTAGTGACATATAATTACAAAAATTCGAAAAGACATTGGTACGTGGCGGGATTTAAACCTGCGCCCTCCAGATCGGAAGGCACGCCAATGAGCCACCGACGCTCTTAATGTGATAAAAACAAAGTTTATAATTATGAATCTCAGTTGCTTTATATAATTATTTTGATTAAAAACAATATCATTCTCCAAATGACCAATTTAAAAAAAATAGGTAACTACTGAGTTTCTTGCTGAATTCTTCTCAGTAAAAAAACTACAGCCTGAACCTTCATTTGACATAAGTTTTCTTTAAGAACCTTGACTGAATAAAGACATTTTAATTTTAAACTGCTCTCTTTCTCTCTCTCTTCAACCTATCGCAGTCCACTTCTGGACATAGGTCTCCCACATTTTGCGCCAGATATCCCGGTCCTCCGCTTTCCTCATCCAGCCTCCACCAGCGACCTTTCGCAAGTCGTCGGTGCATCGGGCTGAAAAGCGTCCTACGCTACGCTTGCCGAGACGCGTTCTCCATTCCAGAATTCGTCTGCTCTAACGGCCATCGGTTCTGCGACATAAGTGACCAGTCCACTGCCACTTCAACCTGCTGATCCGGCGGGCTATGTCGGTAACTTTAGATCTCTTACGGATTAAATCATTTCTGATCTTATCCCTAAGAAAGACCCCGAGCATAGCTCGCTCCATTGCGCGTTGAGTGACTTTGAACTTGTGAACCAATCCCGCAGTCAGTGTCCATGTCTCAGATGCGTATGCTAACACGGGAGGGACGCATTAATCAAATATATTTTTTCTAGCATTGCAGAATCGTTATGGTTAGGACGTGACGTAACTTTCCGAATGCAGCCCAGCCCAACTTAATCCTCCTACTAGCCTCCCTCTCGAAATTATGCCGGTTAAATTTGATTGGTTGGCGCCGGTATACATACACCTGCACAACCTCGAGAGGGACGCCGTCGACGCATATCGGTTGTGGTATGACACGATTATTGAACATAAATATCGTCTTGTCTAAATTCATGCCAAACCCAACTCGCCGGGAAGATTAATTTAGGCTGTTAAGCATCCCAGCATCTATTCCAATTTCTCGGCCACGATGATAATATCGTCAGCAAAACGAAGATAATAAATATACTCTCCATTGACGTTGACGCCTCGTTCAGACCAGTCCAAGGTCTTAAAGATATCCTTCCATGCGTTTGTGAACAGTTTTTTAAACTGCTACAAGGAATCAATCTGCAATAAATAAATATCCACTGACATTCACACACCGCCAACTAGCTCCAGTTAAGCGTGAAGCTTGTATTACGGGTTCTAAACAACTGATAAACATGCTTTATAACATTTTTTTGTAAATTCATACATATTAATCATGGAAACATCCAAACCAATACAAACAGACATGTTCATGTACACAAATGTTTGTAATGCCGGGGATCGAACCCGGAACCCTTGGTGTAGTAGCCAACGTCTCAAACATTACATCAAATGGGTCGTCAAATCTGCAATGTTATGAAATTCCGGAAAACTGTAGCTTTTCTGAGGGCAAACGGTCGTCTACGTCTCACGTACTTTTTCGCCACAAAATCGTTTCGCGCTGGCTAAAGGAAGACCAAGCAGTAAAATTACTTGATACTAAGTCATTTTGGTGCAGTAAACTTAAGTCACTGAGTTAATATACCCAGGTGACCTAAATTCACTTTTAGTAAAGTTGAATCACATGGGTGCATTAATATTACTTATGCCGTAAACTTAATTCACCTTGGTGAACTAAATACACTACACGAAAAATAAGTACTAAGAGATCTCTCATATAGTTTCATTTAAGATTTTATAAAAAATATGAATGATGTTTACGGCATGAGTAATTTTAATTTAATGATGATTCAATTTTACTTAAATTGTATTTAATTCACCTGGGTGAATTAACTCAAGTGAATCAAGTTTACTGCACCGACATTTTTATATAACTACCTCCGTAATTTAGTTTCAAAGATGATTTAGGTCGTTGCGTCATCAGGAGATCGAGGGTTGAAATCCCGCGAAAAGGTGGCTTAGTGACGGTTACTTTTTTCGAGTTTCGTTAGGACATTGCAGGTTGAAAAAGACAGATTATTGCGTTCTTCGAAGGGCATGTTAAGCCGTCGGTACCGGCTATTTTCTTAGCATGGTAGTCATTAAAATCTACCAATCCGCTCTGGGCCCAATCGCTAGGCCACAGCCGAAGGTTCATCCCTGCAGTGAGACTTCATAGACTCACGATGACTATTTTATAAGCAACTATAAGATCTCGCTTAATTTACCTAAGAATACGGAGCAGTTTACTTAGACATTGGCTTCTAATATATAAAATCCAAGATTATATTGAATTATTTCCTCAAAATTTTGTCCTTCACCGTTAGAGCTTCGGATAACGCACACATAATTTCAAAAATTCGAAAACACATTGATACGTGGCAGATTTCAACCTGCGCCCTTACGGTCGGAAGCGACAGTCCACACCATTGAGCCACCGACGCTTATAGTATACTAGTATTTTTAAAATATCGAGGACCATGGACACTCATGGTATTCACCAAACCACCTTACTTCCTTGACAGCCAGGAACATCAACTGAACGCGCTAGCCGCTAGGCTATGGAGCTTTCATGTTAATTATTGTAATCAAAGTCATATGGAATGATTTTAAGATCATACACGTGCCATAATACCACGTCATTAAGTATAAGTTCTCTACAGTAGGTACCTACGTTTTTGACGTAATTTTCTAAACCAAGCAAGCGCTCGTCCACAGATTTCCCAATACAGGAGATGGGGCAAGCCGCGTTAAAAAGTGCGACAAATGTATGCTCAACGAGCATACACTGGCTATAGTTTACGCTCTGTGAGACAAATCAACACGCACGAATTTTAGAAGAAATTACCGTTTTTTTTCCAAAATGCCATCCTGTGCAATTGTAACATGCCATCATCGCAGTGAATCAGTAAAATTTACCAAGAAATATAATATCTTCTTCACAGGTAAGAACCGAAAAGAAATTGCGACACTGTGACTGCCTATAAATTTGGCGGCTTGTCCAGTCTAATTGTTATTCGGATGTCTGTGGCTCGTCTGTGGTTAATTAAACCGCTACCTATGTATATTTGCAATAACAGAATACATAAAAATGCGTGGGCGACCCTTTTAATGAGAAAACGATCTTTTTAACCTAGCGTCGGCTAATTGGTGTGGACTGTTGCGATAATTACGAATGAAACGAAACACATTAGGGATATTGTGATTTCAGATTCCATTGGATTTCTTAACTTTGGTTACCCACCAAAGTGTAGTAAGGGTGTATTGTATCATATTATTGTTGTGAGATATATAAACATATCGATTTTTTTTAATTTGTTTTTTACAGCCGGGAAACAACCTCAAGAACTTGGCAGTAGGTTAAATCGGTTAACACATTATTACAACTTTATTTTTTTTTCAATTTTTTCATAGGTGAATTACAGATAAACAAATAATTATTTGAGAGCGTAGGTGGCTCTTTGGTGTGTACTGTGGCCCTCCAATCTGGATGGCAACACAGGTTCAAATCCCGCCACGTACCAATGTCTTTTCGAATATTCGAAATTATATGTACGTTTATCCGACGCTCTTACGGTGAAGGAAAATATCGTGAGGAAACCTGCATACGCCTAAGAGGAGATTCAAAGATTGTGCCTGCAGTCAGCCAATGTACACTGGGGCCGCATATAGTTACTTAGGCCTATACTTACACTCATAATGTGCTGATGTGATGATGACGATCTTTTTTTAAGGAGTTTGTATACCTATAGCTATGCTTTGCGGGGAGGCCTCTGCTCAACAGTGGGTCGTTACGGACCGATGTTAAAATTTCGCAAGCTATACTCGGTAAATATTTCCGACGATTACTGATTCCACAGATATGATGCAGACTAAGAACGTTTGCCAGTACGGCCATCATTGTAAAAATAAACTGCTATTATTTCCGCTAATGCTAAGCGAAAATAAATATTTCTACAAATATAGGTTCACTTGCCTAGGTTCTATAAAAAATCTCGAGAACGGTCTGATCTATCGCGATCATCACCATTTGAAGCTTTCCGTAGCGTTTGAGGAAGCAAAGCCAAGGTACCTATTTTATTGTAGCAAAGCTAAACATTGATATGTGGCCTCTTTGACATTTACAATTATAAATTTAACTAACAATGACCAATCAACAATAAATGTGCATGTATATTTCAACCTGCCACATCTCCCTTAAAAGGCGGTAAACGTAAGACTTTGCAGGTTAAAAGGACTGAAAAGTGCAACCTTAGGCTTACAATAAAAATTAGCAACACGAAGACTGCACCCATCCATCATATTATAGCGACAGGAATTAATTAAAGAAATATGAATATATTTAATGCTGCGGGTAAAAGACGGTGTGTAATAATACAAAATTTCCAAGAATGCTGCTATTTTATTATATGTCAAAGTGGTTACAAAAATCTCAAACACAGATATTTAATCTCAATACATAAGTAAACAATAAACGCGACATACATTTTATAAGTTGATGTCGAACTAAAAACACTACAATCCTGAAAGAATTAACAGTGTTTTTGTAAACTTGTAACATAATGAAGTTAAATCACGGAATCTAGAAGATTTTAACCTATTTTTCTTGAAGTCGGAATACAAAATAATTAAGAAAAAGAGCTAAGAAAAGAGAAATCGGAGACATTGATGCACCCCCATAAGTTTTTGTATCTAATCAATGCACTTAAAATAATTCCAAACGGGTATGTGTTCGAAAGGACACAATTAGTATCCCATTTGGTAACAAATATATACGATCCCCCAATTTATAAATCCATTAATTAGCTTAACATTAATCTGAGCAACGAAATTGCTATAATCCATTAATCATTTTCATATAAACGGTAAAAAGATCTAAATCATGTTCGATAGGAATTAATAACATTTCCCTTTCATTGACTCTCCACTCATGTTAACCAAAATAGTGCGAACTTTAATTGCTGCGTTAAAGAGATCTTGCAATTCCCGGTTCCTAGACACTAGTACTCTAACGATGTCGTAATTTTTCGCCTCTTCCTCGTAAGTGTTCGAGAGGTAAACTCTGCCAAGTTCTGCAACAGCCTTCAGTAGTCTGTCTTGGTCACGGTATTTAGTGGGGTTGATCCTCACCGACTCCTGAACAGCATACTCACACCCTGATAGGTGCACGTCACATTTGTCGTGAATGAGTTCGAGAATCTAAGAATAAAATACATTTTAACAAACACAAATAGGTACTTAGTGATTAAATATAATCTATGATATAAAAATGAATCGCAAAATGTGTTGGTAAGCGCATAACTCAACAACGCCTTGACCAATTTGGCCAATTCTTTTTTTAAAATGTTCGTTGAAGTCCAAGGATGGTTCTTACTGCGAGAAAAAATCGAATAATTGCCGGAAAAAGCCTAAAAACTGCCCTTTTCTTTTTCACATACAAACGTTTTCTAACTAAAACGTAGAATCAATTTGAGCTTTATTGCTATTATAATATAAAGTTATTAAATTACTTACTTTTAAATGCTTATAGTGTTTATTCAATTATTTTAATCACACCGAATTATTATCAGGGTGACGGTTCTGTTCAGGATAATTTTTGCAAAGAATATAAAAAAGGTAGGAACAAAACACTGCCACATTACATTTTTTTCTGACAGGACGAAGTCTGTCGGGCCAGCTAGTAACAAATAAATATAATGAACATCAACTGACATGCACACAGCGCCATCTAGACCCAAGTTAAGCGTGAAGCCTGAGTACTAAGCAACGGATATACATACCTATATATATTTTTTGTATATACATACATATCATACATAGAAAACAAACCAATACAAACAGACATGTTCATGCACACAAATGTTTGTACTGCCCGGGGATCGAATCCCGGAACCCTTGGTGTAACAGCCGACGTCTCAACCATTCACCAGATGGTCGTCTATAAAATGGTGCACCTATTTTGTGCAGTGGTAACCCCTACTTTGAGCCTCAAATAATAACTGACTCCGTGGTCTAGTGGGTGGGTGAGTTTTATCGCTAATTGATCTGGGAATCGTGGGTTCGATTCCTCTGAGGGGAAACGCATAATGAATGTCACTCAATGCATTTTTCCCCAGTTTGGTTTCGCAGGCTGAATCACTTTCGTGTCTGAAAATTATGATTATTCCGAGCTTTGATGGACTCGTTAAGCCTTTTAGTTATACTCCAATCCCCTGGCAAGGCCTAAGCCCTGCAGTGGGTCGTTATAAACACAGCGGTGTCTAGCCCCAAACAAGCAACTAGCTTGACATAAACTCATTGCTTAGGGATACCGGTCACCTGTATGGCACCTTTATCGCACCCATTTCTACCGCAAAAACTGTGTTCCGGAATGAAGGGTGACATAGCAATGTGTCGCTAAAAGGTATCTTTTCACAGAATTAATTAAAAGTGATAAACATAAGATATTTATTCAAAATGTTTTGCGTGGTTTTGCACACGAGCTGGTTGAACTATTAATATTAAATATTCTAATTTAATTTGAATATTGAAATTACCGGTATAAGAGACCTAACATATGTTGTCTCGGGTGACGGGCGCAGTGCGGCATTGATGGAGGATAATAACTGTCTATCAGTTGTTGGTCTCCTTCAATGCAGCTCTGTTATGGTCAGGCGTATCACTTACTATCAGGTGAGCGTCCAGACAGTCCTGTACACTTATAACATAAAAAAACATATTTTTTTGTAATTAATAATAGTACTTACATCAGAGAGAGACTCATTGACATGTCTGACCAATTGCATGTATTGTCTTCCAACAGTTAGTGGACTTTTCCATCCCTGCAAAATACCATTTTCTATTCCCTCGTTTAAATACTCACTCAAACTCGGCCTGAAAATTATGTTTATAACTTTTAGAAAGAAAGAAAGATAAACATTTATTGGCCACAAGTTCACAAATAAATAATACATAAAACACAGAACCCAGTGGCCAATCAGGTACGAACCTCAGCATACGGTGTATTTTAACTCAATCACTTTGTATGTGTACAAACTTAAACAAAGGCATGCTAATCTATAAAATATACATCAAAAAGGGAAAACCCGTCGATCATTGAGCGTCGGTAGCTCAATGGTGTGGACTGTTGCTCTCCTACCAGGTGCAGGTTCAAATCCCATCACGAACCGATGTATTTTCGAATTTTCGAAATTATTATCCGACGCTCTTACGGTGAAAGAAAACGTCGTGAGGAAACCTGCGCACGCCTGTGAAGATATTCAAAGGTTGTGCGTGAAGACTGGCCATCCGCACTGGGCCCGCGTGGACGACTGAGGCCTATACACCCTAGGTAGGCTCGTGCCCCTCGGTAGGGACGTTTAATAAATAATAATAATAATAAATATCCACTGACATTCACACAGCGCCATCTAGCCCCAAGTTAAGCGTGAAGCCTGTATTATGGATACTAAACAACGGATAAACATACTTATATACTTTTTTTTTGTAAATACATACATATTATACATAGAAAACACCCAGACCATTACAAACAGACATGTTCATGCAAACAAATGTTTGTACTGCCCGAGGATCGAACCCGAAGGGAACACCCTTTTAAAAAAAATATTATTTAGAATATTTTTTTTTTATTACCTTGAACACCCAAACTGACACCGTGCCAGGCTCACATAGGAGTCGAAGAAACTTATTCGCCTCGGCGGATGCCGTTTTGTGATGCCGTTTTGTGTATCTTCCCGTGTGATTATGTTATGCATTAGTTTTTAGTAGGGTAAAGTTCCCGCTAATGCCTTGTGTTTCACTTAAACGTAATCCGCCCATTTAACAGATTGTCAATATGTTAAAGGATTGAGTTTTATGGTGATTAATAAATAATTATGATATTACCCGCACGGAACACCAACGTTTGCAGACACGTCTTCAATGGCGGCCACAAGCATGCTAAAATGGCGGCGGGGATCGTCAATTTCCGGTTCATAATCGTGTCCTGTACGTCCATTCATAGGTCTGGAAATATTAAGTCCGTTAAAGGTCCTTTTTGGATTAAGCCCCTCATGTTTGGGCGGATCTTAAAACTAATGATGTAAGAGTCAGTTGCGTGCACAGATATTATGAACATACCTGCTCATAAAGTGATTAAAGTTAATCGTATACAATAATTTGAATAGTTACTCATTTTTTGTGTAAAGCAAAAGATGAGTTACTGTTGTTGACTGCAGATCGCATATCGTATAAAAGATATAGGAAAAATAACGAGAGATCATATGTGATGGTGATTTTCAGGTTTGACGGAGAACACATGGTATGCACTGCTTATCTGCATATATGGAGTGCACGCCACTGGTTAGTGTTTTTCATGGTGTAACTGACATAAATATCCACTGACATTCACACAGCATCATCTAGCCCTAAGTTAACGTGAAGCCTGTATTATGGGTACTAAACAACGGATAAACATACTTATATACATTTTTTTGTATATACATGCATATTATACATAGAAAACACCCAGACAATTACAAACAGACATGTTAATGCACACAAATGTTTGTACAGCCCGGGGATCGAACCCAGAACTCTTATTATTTCATCCGCCACGGCACTTGTTTTGTAATACAGATATAGGATTTGAAACATACTAACATTAAATTCAGCGCAGTGTGGACACCTTCTACATAATCTTCCACGAGGCTGTGGTAGGTAGGATTAGCGTGACTCCTACTTTCCTTGACCTTGCAGTCGACGCGTGCGCTCGCGCATAATACCAACATAAAAATGAAACGCAGCATACTGATCTCGGGACACTGAAACATAATTCTCTCAAAATTATTTGAAAATAAAATGACATTTATTTGTTATAAATCATATGTAGTTACGCTGACAAATCATTCCAGAAAACCAGCGTTACAACACTATTACGACAAACTTTTATGAGATTTATCAACTCGATGGTGATAATCAAAAGGATAGGTGTATTACGTGAGATTAAAAAAATACTTATCTATACATAGATATAAATAAAATTGGAGTGACTGTTCGTTATATTGAAATAACCATTTTTTTCATGCATTTATATGCACTGTGTAAATTCATATTTACGACTGGGGACACTTGATCCTTACGGGAGATTAGATAAACTGGATTTACAAAGCTATATGTCCCTGAATGTAGGAGACTTGTTCTCCCCAAAATCAAGTCTTCCAGAAGGGGGGATCAAGTCAGACACATATATGGGACACATGATATCATTCCCTATACGAAATTTTCATGGGCTAGTTTGTAAAGTTATGTACACATATCACTTGCTATTATATTTAGTATAACCAATGAAATTTCCCATATTTAAGTACTAAAATATTTAAAATCGGATTGATATTTACAAAATAATTGCCAAAAAACAAAAGGGGGATCAAGTGTCCCCAGTCTCCCCTACAGGTTAAACGCACCAAAACATGGACGACTTGGACAGGACTTAAAAGTTCATATAAATAAACATTATTATTAGCTATTTACGTTTTTTCGGAGTTGTTGTATCAGATTTTCAAGCAGTAGGCCTTGCTTTCATTAGCTTTCTCCACAAATCCCCTTAGATGATCCCCTGCTAAGGGGATTTGTGAACTGTTTATCCACAAATCCCCTTAACATCGCTACACTATTAGCAGACACGGCAGGGTATAAGCTTAACAATACAAAAACATTTTTACCGAAAATAGTACGACATCTAAAAGGATTAAAAGTTTCAAGTTACGTCAGCGAATAGTTTTATTTTTATTCATTTAAAAATAGAAAACTGCCTCAGTGTAAATCGCTCAGTGAAAGTCACTTTGTGCGATGTATCCTAGTTTGGATACGCCATTGCAAATTGAAAAAAGAAAGATGATTTCGTTGGAGGCCCCGTTAAGTCCACTATATTAGGATTATAATATCCCACATTAACACCCTCCGTATTGGGCCCGCTAGTTGGGTCATGGCCAAATCTCCCCATGGTTATACTATGAGAAGGCCTTGTCCCTGCAGTGGAACGTTTGAAGCTGATGATGGTATGTTTATGAGTCAACAAGTAATGACCAGGTATTTTACTTTGTAGTATTTACGATGTTAAGGAAAAGCTCCCTGTTTGTAATGTTCCTTTGATAAAAACAAATACATCATCATCAGCTCATTAAACGTCCCCACCGAGGGGCACGAGCCTACCCGTATAGGGTGATTAGGCCTTAGTCGTCCACGCGGGCCCAGTGCGGATTGGACGACTTCACACACAACCTTCGAATCTCTTCGCAGGCGTGCATGAAGGTTTCCTCACGATATTTTCCTTCACCGTAAGAGCGTCGGATAACGTACATATATTTTCGAAAATACATTGGTACGTGTCGGGATTTGAACCTCAGCCCTCCCGGTAGGAAGGCGACAGTCCACACCACTGAGCCACCGACGCTCTTCGGATACACAAATACAACAGGATATTAAATAAATTTAATTTTAAAGCGTTATCAAACCACCTACCTTACTCGTAGATGTTATGCTGCTAAATGTTAAAATCGATAATCCTGATTTATATTCATTTCAATTTTATTAAATGCATACCTCTAAATCATCAGGGGTTATCAACCAATTCTTAAAAAGGGAATCGTATGTATATTATGGTAGATTTTATGTCGATTCTGTATACTTAAAAATATATTATAACCTACATTCTACCAATACGTCTCTGAAGATGCCTTCCAATTTTAAGGAACAATTTCGGTTATTTTTCGAAGACATTTAACATATATATTTGTGTTTAAAATAAAAGTCATTTTCGCTGATTACTAATAGCGATTAAAAATATAATTCGAAAATAATACATTTGTCTTTCCAGGAGACGTCTGAAACACAAATTTTCTGTCTTGATGCGCCAAAATGGAAAGATTGGGATTAGTTACAAATGACTAAATAGTACCTAATAGAAGTTTTTAAGATGTATAGAGTACTACTCAACATTGAAACTAGGTTTAATATAGAGTACATTATAATTATTTTGATCCAATCAAAAACTGTCTTATATATGGACGTATCTTTCCTATATAGGTTTGTAGTATCGTTTATTACTCGTACCTATTATAGAATCGTCTAGACATTGAGTTTCTGTTTACGAACAAAAAATGATTTTTCCCCGCAGGTTCGGCTTAGATGCCTGAGGTAGGTGAAGCTCGAAACTTCCGAACTCACGCATCTAAGCCGAACGTTGTACCCACTCAACCGCGGAGGCAGTTGACCATTATAATATAGCAAATTAACCTGTTGAACTTTAAATCATTCGTTCATTCATTCATTCATTACACTCTTAACCCTATGACCACCATTGACGCTTTAAGGCGCCAGACAACATATGTTCTATTGTCTGCATTCCCGGCGTTCAATAGGATAAATAAAAAGGTAAGGTATCATTTAACATCACATAATTCACATACGGATATATAAAAGTTGAATCACAATGATGTAAAAAAGTATATATTAGTATGCTCACAAAACAATCCAAAAAAGAGTTCCGAAAACAATGTCAGCACACATATTTCGATGAGCGTTCATTTACCTAAACAAAAAGTATAAAGTGTACTTTCTTCGGTGTTCGTTTTGAGACACGGATGGTATATCTACCTATAAATATACAGAATACATTGTTAAACATCATCAAAAGAAAAATGCTTCTCTGAATAAAATAATAGTTCTAAATCCCCGGTGATTAGGATAACATTTCATTGTATTTTAATCTATATAAATAGGTACCTACGTATCGAATTTAGTAAATTTAACACGGTATTACTTAACATGCACGTGCCATCCATTGCAGATGCTTTAGTTACCCTTACTAATATCTGGTGGTTACCGGCATCACTTAAAACATATTAGTTACTATAATGTACGTCAGCATTTTTACCAGAAAAGCGAAGTTATATTAATGTAATACTGTTTGAGAGAAGATGGATTGACCTCAATTCCTCTGATATACTTGACATTCTATGTGTAATATGTACGTATTTACAAAAAAAGTATACAAGTATGTCTATCTGATGTTTAGTAGGTACCCATATTACAGGCTAAATGCTTAGTTTGAACTAGACTGCGCTGAGTGAATATCAGAGTATATTAATTATATAACAGGCTTAATGATGATGATGAGCGTCGGTGGCTCAATGGTGTGGACTGTTGCCTTCCGATCTGGCGGGCGCAGGTTCAAATCCCGCCACGTACCAACTACCAATGTATTTACCAAATTATATGTACGATATCCGACGCCCTCAGGGTGAAGGAATACATGTCAGGATACCTGCGCACGTTGCAGGTTGGTATACTCTTCAACGGCCAAGTCACACAACATTTACCATAATAATAAAGTAATCGCAGTAAGGAACCTTAGACGTGGCACGTCTTTGTCTTGATTTCATTACTTTTTAGAGACAATCATGAGATGTCGGCTACTACACCAAGGTTCCGGGTTTGATCCCCGGCAGTACCTACAAATATTGTGTGCATTAACATTTTTATTTAATTTTTATGTTATAGCGGGAAAACGAGCAGGCGACTCATCTGATGTTGCCGGCCTTAAAATGTCTGTACATGTCTGTTTGTATTGTCTAGCACGCTCGACTAGGCGGGCACTACCGTGCCCCCTAATTTTGACATTGGATGAAGCGGCCCACCATGTTGAATATATATTTTAAAGCGGTATCACGATCTCTTATAGTTGGCTGGGCTCTTTTGTTATCTAAGCATTAGCAGGGTCACCAGGTGCTCCAGATCTTCGTTATCCAATTTTTATAGTTTTTTACCTTCATGTAACATTAAACCTAACTCTGTACGAATTTCAGCTCTCTGAGGTAATGGGAAGTACTAGTTCTATTTTGATGATCACGAGTGAGTGAGCGAGTGTCTATCTATCGAAAATGCAAACTTTTCTTTCGCTTAACGTCGGAACTAAATGACATACGGACTAAAATTTTGAATTTAAAGTATGTTATTATATCTTACTAGATGACGAAAATTTCAGCGCTCTATTATCAAAGGTTCTCAATTTGAGGCCTAAAAATGCGGCGAAATGGATCCTGTAAAGGATGGTACGGCAGTGTTTGCTTCGCGCTCGACTTGGCGGGGGCACTGCCGTGCCCCCAGATGTTCACCTATTATGTATGTATTGTCAATTTTTTTCCGGTAAAGCTATGACTTGTTGGCAAAAAGCAATTTCATAAAACTATGAAAATAAACACAAAATTACAAATCACACAATTTTAATTTCAAAATACTAAATTCACATAAGATGAACACTATATTATTATTTATCAGTCTATATTTACTAAAGTGCATTTCATAATAATATAAGTTTTTCTTTTATATATAAATAAATCTTTATAACTTTACAATTTGAGGTCTTACAACTACCGATGATATAATGAGATACAAAATGCAATATTAACTTATTTTACATTTAACTGTATTAGGCGTATGCGATGTATCTCAAACAATTGGACTAAATGATATTATATTGCTGCCTTAGCATAAAGTGAAACTATTAAATGTTACTGCTTTGAACAATATTATATATATAACAAATAACACTGAAGAAATAATGGAAAACAGAAACAAGGGGGTAGAAAAGATACGTATAGGAGAGGCTTGCACAAAATCTTATAATAAACTTGTATGTTATTTAGGTTAACTATTTTACCACTGAATAGTCGGGTAATTTGAAATAGTAAGTTTAAACTCTGCCGCGTAGATTCTACATCCAAAAGGAAATATGATTAAACTTTTAAATTATTGGCACAAGGTTATATGAATATATATTTAGATTGACTCTAAAAATTTGATATATCTGACAGTGTTTATTAAATATAAAAAATGGAATCAATAAACGAAATTACTCTAATTTAATGTTTAACTTAATCTGGTAGTAATTTTAACTGTAATTTACCTTGGTAGCATAGTACTAAACTGAACTAAAACAAGTAAATAGTGCAAGTCACCCTCTTTAAATCAAATGATAATTAGGAAAAAATAATTCAAAGCAATAATGCATATCTATTTTCGATCCGAAATGTAATGTTATATACGTACATAATACGTAAAATAAAATTAGCTTGTAGAGTTGGACTAAACACACTCTTTTACCGGTGTTCAAAACACCAGATCTTTACATTTTCATTCAAATATTTGGCATCAAATATATATCCGTTTCACCTATACATATTTATTATTTATTTGCTAGAACATTGTACTGAATTATTTTAAGACATTTAACCCCTTGAAAGCCGAAAATCCAGACACAATAGAAATTCTATTGTGTCTGACGCCTTAGGGCGTCATTGGCGGTCAAAGGTTTTACTGCTGTGAAATCTATTTAACAAATTTGCGGACAGAAAACGTCTATAGACGTCGAAACAACAAAACATCTTTATGGTGTTACATATTGTTCACGAATGTGTTAACAGGCAAAACATGTAAATAAATACATAAATTGTACCAACTGATTCATTTCTCTAATATTCAACCGCCGCAAATGGATTATTCCATAACTCCGTTGATTTACTAGTGTAACTGTAATCATGGCGGGTTAACCCATTAAACGCCCGGAATCCAGACACAATAGAAAATCTATTGTGTCTGGCACGTAAAGGCGTCATTGGCGGTCAAAGAGTTAAGGGTTAAGATAAAGAAAATAAAGCCAAACTGGTAATGAAATATTTCTCAATAATACATTATCTTTTATTATGAATATAACTCTTCTTTTTAGCTTGCTGGTCATTGGTAACGTGTTTAACCAAGTTAACTTAACACGATCTTATCCATTTGGTAAACAAAAGTAGCAAATATCAAATCAGTACAATCCACAGCAAACAAACCTTTATACATAAATAAACATAACCTACATTGCACATAAACCAAATTTTACACTATAGTTAATTAAAGTACACACAATAATTATACAAACTTGTTAATAACACGATTACAATTTAGAGGTTACCTCAAAATTTTGAATACCACTTAAATTACTTTCAAATATTACAAAGAGATAGCACGGCCTGATTATAGTTAACAAAGATGATAAAAATCAAATCAAATTGTCTTTGGTTGGCAAGATAAACAACCGTAAATGTTGAAATATTTAAGTGGTCGCAAATTACAATTATTACCTTAATATTAAACTTATATTAATCATGTTTAATAAATAGAAAGAAAAATACATACACCGCTCGCTAATACTAATATTCTGTTGCTTTTACGATGAGATCATCAGAGGCACCTCTAATAAATTTAGCTTATTCGTTAATTAAATACAATAATTTAAACACAATGAAACCGAACATAACGCTTTTAGTATTTTTTTTAACATTAATAAATGCAAATTGGAAAAAAAATTGATTGTTTTAGATATTTATACGTCAAAATAAAGCATGGAAATTGTATCGTACGTGATTATTATTTTTACCTATTTACGCCATTTTACCGGAATCGCCTAGTGAAATATATAACATTTGAGATAATGAGACGCGTTAACTTTACGAATAACGTTACGTTTACATTAGAAACATATCATCTCCTTCTCTCAACTGAAATTATTTACACAATAAATTTTTGCTGAAACAGAAAAATAACAATATTAATCTAAATTTCACAATTATCATACAAATTAAATACAAGGAATAAGTAAAAAAAAAGAAAACATTTGCAATAATTACAGCCAAAAATTTCTCTTTTGGCAATAACATTTACAAAACTCGAAAAATGTTTCCAAATCGCGATATGAAGTGGGTCTCAAAATTCATTTTTAAAGAAATTAGTCAAAATAAAGTCAACCAAGAGCAATGTCACACTGATATATTATGTCATATTAAGTCGCCACAGCGTTGCAACTTTTGAAATCCGTGATTAATACATCAATTAAACAGTCCTCTTAAAGACTTTTATATAAGCATGTATATATGGCTAACAAATAAAATAGCACAAACTAATGTATAGGTTATACACAAATGTATGTACATTGATAGAAAAATACTATATCATTTGCTGTGTTGGGTGATTTTTGTTTTACGGAAACAATTTTTTTTTTCATTGCAAAAAAATTTGCAATCAAACTTGGTTGCGCTGTGGACAATAAATCAATATAAACTGCTTGATTTAGTTCTTGAACAGACTTCACTAGAAAAATCACCAAACAACACAGCTTAGGCATTAAAAATGCACAAGGAATGGATGGTACATGACAACGTATTTTTACAGACCAGCTTCATTATCTAAACGTAATTGTATTAAAAACACAAAGATACTCTATATATTTATTTCTGGATTGGCACTAATTTATTCTCACTAGCAAAAATTTTGTTTAACACTGTCAATTATGTCAGGGATTTTCAATATGCATATATAATTAACTCTCCTTACATGTAAGCTATCACACATGATTACATGTTGACGGTAAAAACCTTTTTCAGTCGCATATCGAAACTCGGTGGCAAACTGAATATGTGTCAATCAAGCCTAATAAATTATATAGGAACAAAAAAATGTTGACGTATTTGACGACGTCGCTAAAGCAGTGTTGCACACAAAATCAAAACGTTTTGAACCTTACACCGAAAGGCAAGATTTAGAACG
Organism: Leucinodes orbonalis; assembly: GCA_019425675.1. Classification (NCBI taxonomy): domain Eukaryota; kingdom Metazoa; phylum Arthropoda; class Insecta; order Lepidoptera; family Crambidae; genus Leucinodes; species Leucinodes orbonalis. Next base: position 146,560 of record PQWD01000694.1, read on the forward strand.
TTTAGATTCAATTTCAAGTTGATCACTGCACAATGAAAAAGAAATATATTTAACAGTGTCCACATCGAATATCTTTGACTTTCAAACAACCAGACCTAATAGAAAAATCTATTATTTGTCAGAAGGGTTACCGCCATCTCTTAATACAGTATTACAATAATACTACTTTTACCTTTTCTGGCACAAAAATGCTGACGTATCATTACAGTCATACTGTTTTAAGAGAAGGCGGTAACCCCCCAGTTCATGTAATAAATATTCCAATGGGACCTCCTTCATATAATCCTCAATCATGAGTCTCCAGTACAATAAACTGAGACGTTTTAACTGCATTATACCAATGGTAATCTCGACACAATAATATTGGCATCCAAGGAACATAAAACAATCTAAACAAATTTGAAGCCATTCCAAAGTTATAAAAAAAATGTACAGTTTACTATTAATGAAGAGCACTATATACAAACTGCTTGGGCAGTATATAAATGACCTAAGTAAAACACTAAAAATACAACACTGTAAACACAATTGGTTAATGTCACTTTTTGATCTCGTTCTTTCCATTTGTAAAGACACTTGTCTCGCTCAAACACATGTAGCATTACCATTACTTCCGTTAATACACTTTACAGGCGCACACTTGCAAAATACAACTGTCTCTCTCATATATGAAGAATTGCTACGGTGCACTTATCTTAGCGCCGTGTAGAGGTTCAATACACTCTTGTTCTCTTTGTGCGACGGTGTTTTCGAGAACACATTCCAGAAGCGAAGCGTCTCGTCGCCAGCACCGGTGACTATCGCCTCGCCGTCGGGCGACAGAGCGAGATATAGGACACGGTACGAATGCCCGGTTAACTTCGCCACCTGGAACAAAACATGAGCTGTGAGCGAATTGATATTTGGATACTGAGCTAAACGGATTAAAATGGAGCTCAATGGGCTAAAACGGAGCTAAAGTAAGCTCCCTTAGTTATTTTCCCGAAATTAGCTGTGATAATGTAAAATTTGGCAACACAAATATCATCGGTGGCAACACTATTTGAAATTCAAAAACAATAGATTCTAAGGCCCGGACGGGACTCTCGACTTTTACTAAGATAGAATTAGAAAGGGATGTCGCTATTTATCGTATATAGTGCTATACCTTTCTAACTCTATTTAAGTAAAAAAAAACTTGAGGCTCGTTCTAGAATACGGGCTTAAATGTGGATAATCTCTCTTGGTTCCATTTGAACCCATTCAATGACCTAATTAGCTAGTAATTACGATTAAATGGATGCAGTCTAGTTCTAGCCAGACGGACAGCGGGGTCTTTTTTATGGTAAAATTGCATAGGACGGTCAGGACGCTCACCTGATGATAAGGGACATGACCATGACGGAGCGACATTGATGGAAACCAACAACTAATAGAAAGTTGCCATCAATTCAGCATTGTGAATTCCTTCACCCGAAACAACAGATGTAAGGTCTTTTATACCCGGTAATTGTACTAGCTACTGATATATTCTTTCTTTCCGTTTTATAATGAAACGTCACGATTGAATGGTATCTGCAATAGATTTCAACCCTTTGAACGCCGGGAATCCAGAATAGAATTTCTATTGTTTATCGCCTAACAGTCGACCCCATGGCGTTCAACGTCATACATTTTGCAGATAGGTACTATTAAAGCGTGACGTCTTATTATGAATCGTTAAGAATATATAGCTAGTAGTAGTATTAAAATTACCGAATATACGAGACCTCATCATCATTTTTAATAAAGATATTATGTCAAGTTGAGCTTGATATGAATGCAAAATTACCTGTGTCAATGATGGATATTTCCACACTAGAATCTGATTCTGCGAGTAGCCGTGCGTAGACACAAGTTCGCTGGAGTGTTTCGACCACGCTAGATTGCATACTTGCGATCCTGAAACAAAATTTAATATTGTAAGGATTTCCCATATAACGCCATTAAGGCTCGTATTCCAAACGAGACTCAAGCATTGATCTTTACTTAAAAGAGATAGAAAGGGATGCCGTTATTTATCGTATTGCGCTATCCCTTTTTTTTACTAATTCAGCTTAACTAAGTATCAACGTTAAATCTTGTTCTAGAATACGGACCTAAAAGTGCAATAATGACCTGCATGGATTTCTGGAAATCCGACACAAATAGCAAGTCTTGTTACCACAACCTCCTCTCTTAAAACAGGATTGAAATAATATTACTTCGCCTTTTCTGGTAAAAAATATTATTTCCGTCTTAAGACATGGCGGCTAGCGCCTTGGATCGACATGACAAATAATAACCTACATTTAAATCCAGGTAGTTCAAATCTGGATTGTGTTTTGGTTGATGTGACGATGATGACAATGCAATTGTTACAATATATCATCATCAGCTTATTCAACGTCCCCTACGAGGGACACGAGCCTACCCGTATAGAGAACATACACAATACATTACACTCTATTCGAAACCGTAGGCAAAGAAATGAGATTTCGTACTGAAGTCTATTCTTGACAAATACACCTATCCATCAAATGATTCCTGTGAGCGGAACCTCATTTAATTTTTGATTTGATTACACCCATGACAGTAAGAATAGAAAAGAATCCTCTGTAAACCGTACATTTTGTATCTATTAAAATACTCCTAGCTGGGAGTTCATATATTCATAATTTGCACGTGCGGAAAGGAACTAGGAATTCCAATGAGCTGATTTGAAATGGAGATGGTTCGTGGTGATACAGATGCTACTTACTGCTGCTTGGAATAAGGCGGAGGTACTCGTAAGACGTGACACTGGCATAACTTTTATTAAGACACCGCGAATTACCCTTGTAAGGGTAAGATACGGCCAGTCTCGCCATACGTATTAATAACATGCATTTATTACGTAAGGACTTAGGGGCTATTCATTCATTACATAAAACAAATGAGGGAGGAAGGAGGGTTACACGTCTTAATTTTTATAGATGCTTGTTCTTTCAAGAGATCACACAAATATATTTTTTTTCTTATTAAGAGGGAAAAGGTTAATAAACTGGTAAAAGTCCTCTTAGTTAATAATTTCAAGGCCCTATTGTTTACTGAATTCTTTGAATGATAGGGATCTCCCTACACCATATTAAAAAACCTACTTGAATGAAAAAAATATCACTCAGCTTACATCACTGTTATAAGCGATAAATATTTGCAGAACTGATCTACAAGCATGACCTGTAACCCAACGTGTTTAGAAACCACACACGATTAGAGAAAAACAAAATGGCCGCATGTTACGTACACATGGTAAGGGGCCCTTAAAGGATACACGTTTGCGATTTTGCGGACGCGTCATTATCGGATATCTGCGGACTGTACGTGAAATGAACGTTCTCGAATATCGTGGCATCGCGTACTCTCTAGAATCGAGCCAATCCGAGTTTTTTATGCTCTATATTTTTAACTATATTATTATTAATGTAACCTCTTAGTCCTGAAATGGAGTGGTGTACGATCGAATGAAGACATATGGAAACTTTAATTACATATTTGTATATTATTTACACATATTTGTAAATGTGTTTTCACCTTATAACTTTAAACAAATATTGAACAGACTGTAATTGATATTGAAACGTTTAGACTAGCTGCATTTTAAAAAGGATTAATTTTATTATATACAGCAGAAATATTTGAATACTAATACAATACAAAAATAAGCTTTAAATCTAAAACAATAATCACAAATTCACAACCACCAACAAATTTCATCAACCAGCTTTTAAAATTGTAAAACAAATAAATAACAATATTTATATTCGTACTCATCTATGTATAATGTCCAAATATAAACGCATAGGTGCTACTTTACCTAAAATCACATCTGTACTTTAGTTTGTAAGAAAAGCAACTAAATTTAAAAAATAAGTGTAACTATCAACTTATTTAACCCTGACCATGCCACTGAATTTACCTTGGTCACCACTAAAATGAAACTTAAGACACACATGTTAAGATTCGATCTACTACACAAAGTACTAATATTTCGAAACAAGCCCTTGTCCATTGCCCTGGCCCTTTATCAACGTCGCGGCATAACGGCTTTTGTTACGTAATAATATATAGGTTAATGTAGACATCATTATGTAATTTCTTGAACTTCATTTTAATAATTGAGATTTGGTTATATATGCAGTTTGATTTTATTTAAATAATTTGAGTAGTCATTTTATCTGCGTACATAACAAGCGAACAGTCGTTTTTCAAATTTTGCTATTAAAATATATGTATTGTGTTAGTAAAAGTATAATATAAGATATTATTAAGTAAAATATGAAATTAACATTTATGCTACATAATTATGTTTTATTGTATCGATAAGTAAGAATATTCCAGAATTCAATCACCATATTTTGTGACTTTATTTCTGTATTTCAAACTTTCATCAATATTACTTCACAAACAAAATCCCTTGTCTGAAAATAAAGCGTTAGCTCTAATTTTTATTAAACAATATAGCAAGATTGGTCATATATTTCTTACATTATATATCACTCAAATAATTTAATATTCATACTACGTAATTATTACTAATGAGGTAGAATAATTTGAAGCCTTATTTTTAGTCTTGCCTATACCTTATAGCAAACAAGATTCTGACTACCTGCCAACAAGACCTGACATGATCGAGCAATGTTGCCCTCCGGTGAATATTATATACAAAGTCTCCTCAAATATAGATGAAGGTGATAGTTATCACAAAGAAATATTGGAAAACAAATATATAAAAGTTTTTTTTTTTCATTTTTCTTATGTCGAAATCAACATGACGGTCAGTTCGCTCACCTGGTGGTAAGTGATAAAGAAAGAAAGAAGAAAATATCATTTACAAACGCCTCACCATGACAGATGAAGTGTTGGTGGAAAACAATAACAGTGCCTGTCATTATTTTTGGCAAACGCAGCCCTAAGCCCGTCACCCAAGAAGACAGATGTTAGGGTCTCTTTTACTCGGTAATTTTACTAGCTACAGTGCCCTCATCCCGAAACACAGAAGTGCTAATCACTCTGTTTTCACAAGTCATTGATCCCCCACCGGGATTTTACAGTTAACCCAACAAGAATTACGACCAGAACTTTACGCACGAACGATTTCCGAGCCGCAAGAAATGTGCATCTCAACGGCCATTAAGGGCATTTGTTTTTTGCTTTAGAGAGTCGATGGCTCTTTATTGTGGACTATTTCCTTAGGATCTGGAGGACGCAGCTTTAAATCCCGCCACGTACCAATGTGTTTTTTAATTTTCGAAGTTATATGTACGTTTATCCGACGCTCTTACGGTGAAGAAAAACATCGTGAAGACACCTGCGAGAGAGATTCATGGGTTGTGCTTGAAATTGGCCAATCCGCACTGGGCCCGCGTGAACGACTAAGGCCTATACACCCGTTATGGGTTGGCTCTTTCTGCTCGGTTGGACGTATAATGTCGTCTCGGGTCATAATCCAACAACACTGCACCTGTCATAAGCAAGCTTATCACTTACTATCAGGTGAGCTAATTGGTCGTCTATTTTAACCCTTTGTCAGCCAGAGACACCCTAATGCGGCACAAATAATAGGTTTTCAATTGAATCTGGAATCCTGGCGATCAATGGGTTAAACAAAAAGTACCACTAATTATTCGGTAGCATTTCTTAATCTATACTAATATATAAAGCTGAAGAGTTTGTTTGTTTGAACGCGCTAATATCAGGAACTACTGGTTCGATTTGAATAATTCTTTCAGTGTTAGATAGCTTATTTATCGAGGAAGGCTATAGGCTATATATCATCACGCTACGAGTAATAGAAGCGGAGCAGTAATGAAAAATGTTTCAAAATCGGGGGTATTTTTTCATACTTGGAGCTTCCGCTGCGTACGCGCGTAAACGGTTAAAGTTACACAAAATCGTATGAGAGTATTGTTCTCCTTTTAAAGGTCTACAAAAAGTCCGCGACGGCATATGTCTATTTTTAAGGTTAGATCACTATAACATATTTTTTGCTAATAAAAATCTGAAATTGACCCCGAAACCTTTAAAGTTGGAGGGAAGGGAAATCCTATGTATAGTGATAAATGAAAGTACCGTGTTATCCCGAATTTAATGCGAGCAAAGCCGCGGGCAAAAGCTAGTACGTTATAAGCTTGATTGATTGATACCGATGATTCATCCATAGCAGCATATGCTGTGCGAGGGAATTCAGCCCTCTTGTAAACGATACCGACGATTCGTCCACAGTTCAAGATACGCTGCGTGAGGATATCCTACCCCCTACGTGAAAGCTGTAAAACGGAACGTTATAGCCCAGTGGATCCCGTAACTGTGTGTCAGTGGTTACCTGTGTCGACGCACTGCATCGGCTGCGAGGTGAGCGTGTTCCAGAAGCGGATGCAGCGGTCGGCCGTGCCGCCGCCCGACGCCAGCAGCCCGTGCTGGTGCGGGGACCACCTCACACCACACCCCCACAACTATCAGTGTTACAGGACGAGGACAATGACCTGACCTCTGACGTCACAGGTGACAGTATGGACAAAACCTTCCTATCAAAGGTCATTTGGGTTTTTCAGCACTGCTTCTGTCATACGCAGGCTTATCACTTACTATTTTAGCTGAGCGAGCAGATCGTCCCGTTTAGACAAAAAAACACTAATTATTCGTCGATTCCATTTATGAGAAAAAACCTGCGCTTTTGTAAACACGTTATACATCATGAATTGATATTATGAGGGAAACCCGCGCTTCTGTAAATACGTTATACGATTGATTGATACCAAGTTGAGCGAGCAGATTCGTCGATTAAATTTATGGGGAAAATATACGCTTTTGTAATGACCTGAATTCGTTATGAGATTGATTGGTGCCGACGATTCGTCCACAGTATACGCTGTGTTAAGATATACTACCCCCTATGTAGAAGCCGTACAATGGAACGTTACAGCCCAGTGGATCCCGTAACTGTGTGTCAGTGGTTACCTGTGTCGACGCACTGCATCGGCTGCGAGGTGAGCGTGTTCCAGAAGCGGATGCAGCGGTCGGCCGTGCCGCCGCCCGACGCCAGCAGCCCGTGCTGGTGCGGGGACCACGCGATCGCCTTCACCGCCGCCACGTGCGACGAGTACGTCTGCACTGGCGACGTCGAATGCTGCAATGGGTACACAGATACTGTTTAATGATGTAGACTTGACTTATTAACGACCCACAAGCGTCAATGTTGTGTGTTTTGTACTAACTATAATATCAATATTATAATTATGTGCCTAGTAATATTACTAATCAATGGATCACTTTGTAATCTGAAAATTATTATAATATTATGAGACCTATGACAATCATAGGATTGCGATAGTTGAAGGGAAAGAAAAATATATAATCCTATATTATTTATTGTTGATAGTTTATTTATTACATTTAAGTATTTATTTGAGTGTTTAGAAATTTACATTTTGTTTGAATAATGTATTTTTCTACTTTTCTTGCCCCACTACCTTAAATACTTTCTTTACGTGCTCTTAATCCTAAGGGTCAAGGAAAGGGTAAGGGAAGAGATCGCTTGTAGCTATCAGGCCGCCTTTGCCCACTGTATTGGCTTTAATGTTTTGTATTTGATTTACTTCAAATTAATTGTGCGCAATAAGGAGTTTTTATCTATAAAATTATATACGGCAAACAGAGATCTATGCACACCAATGTACTGCGATAGGTTGAAGATGGAGAGGTGCTTCCTGTATTTACAATACTTTTGTGTTAATTGTCCATATATAATGTGTTTTGCATAAATGGGATGAAATTACTTCCTTCTAGAGTGGTTACCGCAGTCTCTTAAATCAGTATTACTATTATGATACGTCAGCATTTTTTTACCACAAAATGTTTAGAGATTGTAACACTGTTTTAAGAGATGGCAGTAAGCCCCCTGGTCTTGCAGATTTTACGGGTTCCAAATTAATACTCCTAACAGTTAGAATACACATGGAATTCAGTCGTCATACATTTAACAATACTTAATTAAAAATTACTTTAAAGCAACCTATAAATACGGTTCTTTTTATTCTGTATCATTACCAGTAGATATCTTACATTCGAAAAGTAGTGGCCCGAGTATTACTCGAATAATAATACAAATGAAAATGTATCCAACGTGACTATATCAAAGAGACTATATCACTTGTTACACTATCATTGCGTCTATTTGTTATTTCGAACTATGTCACGATTACTATAAAACATATCAGCGTCTATTAATTGCTTGTTAGCTAGTCGTGTAACTATAAGTACATTATTGATTGGTACCTTAACCTTAACCTACTGATATCTATGAAGATACGTATTATGTACGCTTTACGTCATTTAAAACTAATGGAGTATGTAATTGAAGATCCTGTTAAATCTTGTAACTTACTCGTATTGTAGCTATATTAATGTATAATAGAAAAAATATATATTAGAAACTAAAGTAGCAAATGTTTTATAGTTTGTATAACTTTTTTTTATTACAAGGGATTTATCTAGTAAATAAGATCGCCGTTTAAGAATATAAATGGTAATTAATTTGCTTCTCGTTAATGTTCAAATATAATTTAATTACAAAATGAATCGTTAACACTATTATATATATATATATATAAATATATAATATATATATATAATATATATATAATATATATATAATATATAATATATATATATATATATATAATATTATATATATATACATATTATATATATATATCAAAGCCTATTATCATTTCTGATTCATTGCTATTTCCATACAAAATTCTTGGCAAGACGCCAACCCGTAGACATGAAAAGCTTTTGCCCTACGATAGGACGTTAAGGCCGAGGGATTGATTAAATGCGATTCGTGCTTTAATGACCCCTATACGATCACTTTGTTAACTTACTAACATTACATGTACACTTGCGAAATACAATTTTCTTTCTTTTTTAATTAAAATTAACTTAGTACTTTAAAAAAATTACACTTCAAAACTATTTTTAAACCGCTGGAAAACCGCATAATATATCAATACACTAAATAATGTTATCAAATAAATGTTCATACAACAATTACCTCATGAAAACCACATTTGAATACTCTGTTATCTGTACTGTTGTCGGTACATAGGTACTTTGTGGGAAATGTGGCCTGTTTCATGGCCGTTTTGTTGTGTTTTATAAATATGGTTTCCACAAATAATCAAATATAATGTTTATAACAAATTAATGAATTTAGTGCATATTTAAAACCATTTAAGAAATACGGAAATGTATAACGTTGATAAATATAAAAATATTCATCATCATGCAGCTCATTATACGTCCCTACCGAAGAGCACAAGCCTACCCGTAAAGGGTGTAGGCCTTAGTAATCCACGCGGGCCCAGTGGGTATTGGCAGACTTCACACACTACCTTTGAATCCCTTCTCTGGCTTGCGCATGTACCCAGGCATATAATTTCCAAAATTCGAAAACACGTACGTGACGGAATTTAAATCCTGCACCCTCCAGATTGGAAGACAACACACCAATGAGCCACCGATGCTTACATAAATATATAGTAATATTATTGAAAGAAAATACACGTACCATAGACCATACAAAAAGTTTGTTGTCGTTGCCCCCTGACGCCAAAGACTGGCCGTCCGGTGACCACTTTAGCCCGCAAACCTCTTGTCTATGCCCTTGGAGTACTCGAGACGATTGTATCGCTAGAAAATTGAGAGACACAACATAAACATACATTAAGGTAGGAAAATTACATCTTTACCTAAATGATGCATTCAAAGATATAATATGGATTAGCTATAGACAAAAATAAAGGAATTATGAATATGAAATACGATGAAATAGTTTGAAGATGGCCTCCGGAACAGACATGACTGGCAATAATCATGAGCAGTAACGATTTTGATAAGCGTTCTACAAAAAAATATATCGGTTGATATTAATATATGCGTGAATATTCCAATCACAACCAATAGCCATATAACCTAATATAACCCACATGCAATTATGATTTTGCTGCAGCTTTATATCGGGGTGAAGGACGGTAGAGGAGAAAATACTTGATACTGCGACTTTAAACCTTCCCTAAGATGTATTGTAACAAAAACATTTTTTTTTTATTTGATCAATTGCATTGTAGCCCCGTTGTTTAATATCCTATTGGCAAGAAAAAAACTCTGACCACCAGTTCTAGCTACCTGGTTGATTTTTAATCTTTTCATATATTTGTTATGTTACAAAGTATACAGAACTGTCACGTTGCTCACCTGATAGTAACGGTAAGTAATACGCCTGATTCCAATTAGGCTCTGTCATAACAAAGCGGCATTGTAGGAGACCAACAAACGATAGACAGTTATTATTCTCCATCAATGCCGCACTGCGTCCGTCATCCGAGACAACATATATAAGGTCTCTTATACCCGGTAATTTTACTAGTTACAATGCCCTCATCCCGAAACACAGCAGTGCAAAACTGTTTCACGGAACGATATCTGGCACTGCCTAGACAACTCACTACTGAGTCATATACGACTCACTCACTACGGAGTCTACCACCTAGTAAACATTCATCATTCCAAATTTTAGTCATGAAATACTCACGAGGCGTTCTAGTATCCCGCTGTCGTATATGCCTATCCCGCGAGCCGGAACTCAGCATGTCGCCGTTCCAGGCGAGCGCGCCCACGCGCGCTATATGCCCTTGTAGTTTCGTCACCTGTAGGAAGAGTTTGGTAATTTCATTTTCCGATAACATTGTACATTGATGAATGTTTCTATTAGAGCGTGCTGTTTTATTGTTTAAAAAAGGGTTTCTTCATCATTAATGTAGAGACGATAGCTTAATTGAAACCGTGGTGTTCATTACTTTTAAATTTTGGAAGGCTTTTGTACCTATTCCATTAGTTTTCTTTTTGTTAATAATACAATTGGTAAAATAGAGGTTCAGACGGTGTAATACAAAGCCCACAGCGATGTGCTCTCGCCCTACTCAACCCGAACAATATTTATACTAAATAAGTGGGGCCTAGAAAAATCTATGGATATTTCGTAGATACACCAAAGTATCATAATGCTGGGCACCTACCCGCACAGCAAAGCTAGTGAACCAAGGCATGAAATAAATAAAAATGGTTTACTAACACTCAGAACATATTAAAAATGTACCTCATTACAACAAAAACTTCGACAAAATAATAAGTATCGAACTGAAAATTAAACTAAAAAAAAAGTATTTTTATCATATTTACAAAACGTTACGCTAACATATCTCGCAGAATCCGTATTGTAGTTACGAATTAAACCACCTCAATTAAGAACTATGTACAGATTTTGAAGCAACGACCCTCTCAATGAACCTACCTCCTTATTGACACTGACGTCCCAAACGCTGATGTGCCCTTTCTGCGTACCCACGGCGACCAAGTGTCCACGCTCGCTCCATGCCACTGACGTCACGGCGTTACCCTCGGACGAGAGGTCACAAAGTCGTGTCACCTGTTCACAATATTCAACTATCATAGAATTACATGTTTAACCGAGATAATCTGTATCTACATGTATGTATGCCTCAATAAAATAAAAATAAATAAATAAATATCCACTGACATTCACACAGCGCCATGCCATGCAAGCGTGAAGCCAATATTATGGGTACTAAACAACGGATAAACATACTTATATATATTTTTGTAAATACATACATATTATACATAGGAAAAATCTCACCTGTTTTCCATGTAGCTGGAAAATCTATTATTTATGACGATTTCGGGTGTATTTGGCAAAGGGTTAGTTAACGTGAATTTATTTCATATTAAACAAATAATAACACTACTCCTAAGCAGTTGTAATTGTTAAACATAGCCACTAAGCAACGTAATCTTAACCGTGAATCGAATTATTGACTCCTCGAGGGTTTCCACTGGTTCTCATTCCACTAAACCAATACCCCTCCAACACTAAGCCAACGTCCAAGTACCACTCTCCGCAACCACAGCCTTGAATAAACTATTTACCCCTTTGGACACAAAGAATCCAGACATAAAAGGAATTCTTATTGTTACAAAGTGCTCATCGGCGTCTAAGATCCAAAAGTCTATCTTGAACCTTAACGCACGTACCTGACTTGTGCAAGCGCTCCACAAGTAAACACAGCTGCCCAGGCCGACGCTGAGCACATTCTGCGCGGACCAGTCCACCAGGTTCAGGTAGAAGTCGTCCTGCAACTCCGGCGCGTCCAGAACCTTGAACGGGATCCGCGAGATCTTGCGCGTCGCCTTGCGCGGCGAGCGCAGTAGCTTCTGCGACTTGGCCGAGATAGGTGACAGGCTGTACGGCGACGGATCGATGTTTTCCTGCAACAATTGAAAATCGTTCAAAATTAATGAAGTCAAATAATTATAATTAAAAAAGCATTTCTCTCGGACTACGTAGCCTCATATTACAATTACAAATGAGAGAAAACAAAGTTAGAACATATAAAAAGTACAAGACTTATGATCGCGTTAAAATCATCATTAGAAAATAATTTATTTTAAAAAAACTGCGTTTAATTTGAAAAAAAAAGAAGAATGGTATTCTTCTGTAAAACATTATTATAGGTAAGGATAATCGAGATCTAACAATTTATCATCAACCTTCTAACAAAAATCTTCCTTGAATCTAGGAATATATTACCGCTCTATGGTCTACAACATAAGTTTATTATTATTTCTAATATTCCAATTAAATCAATCTGAAATTTCATACATATGTACTAAATTTTTTCCTTACTCCCTAGCAGTGTTGTTATTGTGAAAATTCAATAAACAATAATAATCACAGCAATTCAATGTGACAATGACAACACTTCATTCGATTTCATACACTAACGGTCAAAGTGAATTCTCAAACTGTCGATCCCAAAATGATCGAAGATTGTTATCTGCAGAATTTATTGGTTGTCTCAATATTTATTTTTGACGCTGACCAAGAAATTGCTTTGTTAATAGCGTGCTAAATTTCTAGTCTAAACGTGTGATCTTTTTAAAACTTGATGTATCGTCCAATGTTTGCTTTAGCGGTCTTAAGCACGTACTGCGTTCTCAAAGAATTACGGCAAATATATGCATGTAAAACTGATTTGCATTGAAATCCTATAAACTTGTGCAATCAATGTTGTCTAAGAGATGATGTTTTACTTGTAAGATAACATTGTAATACCATATTATATATTTCTGGAATATATAGCAGGAGCACGACGATTTTTACACCAATCAATTATAAAAAATTGACAAATCTTTCGCTATTAGCTTAGCGCAGGATTATGCATAAGCATTATTAAAAAGCATAGCACAGTCAAAATCTTAAATTAAATAAAATGACAGGTATATCAGAGATTTGATAAACACTGCAAAGATAAATGAATCCCCGTTCATTACGCTCCTTAGTAATAAAACTGACAAATAACTCGCCAGCATCATAGAAAACCGAGACTGCAAAAACAATTGACAAATTGAATCTAAAAAAAGACAACGCTAGTGGCAAAGACCACGTTGCGTTTAGTACTAATGACTGTGTAAAAAAAGACTAGAAAAAGATTCCTAGAAATGACAAATATATTTTTGATATACGAGTACACAATCATGACGCCGACCAAAAGCACTTAACTGGTAACGTGGCCGCTAGACAATGAAAAATCATTTGCATAGAAATGTCAGAACAGACAACGAAACATCAGAATTGCGTTAACATTTTTGGGTCTCGTGCTAATATCATGAAACCTCCTGAAGCGGAACAGTCGAGACCTTGAAAGGTTGATCACCCAAAAGCTTTGTGCCAAACACGAGCCCAGAAACGAGAGCCATTTGAAAAAATGCCATTTGATAGCAAGCCGATTTGTCAGCAATTTTTTTACAAATTTTAATTAATCATCACCCGTATACAGTCCATGCTGATTAGTATTATTGACAAGCGAAATTAAAAGCACCTGATGAAATATATGTAACGGCTACCGCCGGATTGATCTATTGTTCAGCGTATATAACAATAGCTACTATATAACAACGGGAAAAAACCTCTCAGAGCTTTTTTTTAACGACCGACCATTACACAATATTTTTGTAGGAGCACCATTAACACGGGCAATTATTTATCAAGCCGTAAAACCTGCATTTATTTTGTTTATGGCCGTCCAAAATGACACAGTGTTGACAATTTTAATGTGAATTTTAGCACCGACAAACGTTTCTAAGTAAACTCATTGCAAAAAGTGCACAATTCTCGTGAGTCCGCGGCGATATAATGTCGCTGAACCCGTTTTTATTGCTTGTCCTAAGTAATCTAGATGAATACACCTTCCTAAAGAGAGGTTTTTCTTTTGGGACATTACGTGGGCAGCCATTACCATATGAGTATTTCGAGCTGAATATCCTTTTATTGTCAAAGCGTAGAATATCACCCGCGTGGGAAGTAAATTTTGGTAGTTTCACCTTCATAATGTATTAAATTGTGGCTAAAACTGCCACAAAAGAACTCTCCATGGTGTGTTGGATACTCGTTTTACTGTAATGCATTTCAACTGGGAACAGAATTGGGTTGTGTGACGCCTACGTCAAACAAAAAACACAAGGAATAAAGGACATAAACATGAATGTTTAAAGTTAAGCGCACTCACAATAAATATCGTTGATAAAGAGGAGATTTACACGTAATACTAAAAGATATCTTGTCATACTCCGTTACAATGTCCCAATTGTTATACAATCAATAATAGCAGACAATGACTTGACTGAATCCATCGAAATAAGGGATTATAGATAAAAATAAAACTTTACGATTATCAACAGACACGCTTCGCGTTGTTTTGCCAATTGAGGTTACCGGAGACCTAAAACACTCTGCTCATTTTGTAAGAACACCAACACACTTGAGGTACCGTCGTCGCACATGGATTCTCCCATGAGCGACGGCGTCACTTCACATTAGGTGATATGACTGCATTTTAGTCAGCATTATTTGTTGCATTTTGTCAAAAAGCGAACAATACTGACCGGCAAACATTACCCCTCACGGTTAGGTCAAGTTCCATACACTTCAATCCCAAATGCCAAAGGGAAAATCAAAGACACAAACAAGCTTATAATATCCCACTGTAAGCCACTGACCTCACGAGGCATGGCTATTGATGACAGACCTAAAACACCACGGCCGGCCTAATGTGGATATGTGGGTGTTCATGACTACCATCCTAAAAAACGACATACGAAAACTCTGGCCAAATATAAAGTTACTAAAAGACGGACAACAATAACAATTGAATATCACATCAAAAATCAATGAATGAACAGCAGCGTACTACAGCTGAAACAAGATTGAAAGTGCATACCCCAGATGCACGGTGATTAATTCACAACTGCCACTTAAGGATATATTGACTTAGCGCACGCCCCGCCCCCACTGTGGTCATCGACACGGCCTTGGTGGCAGAAAATGAATGCATATCATTATATTACGTAAGACGAATATCGCCTGCAGCAAGCTGCAACTGGTTTTCAAGATATGCGGACAGGTATCTCAGCTGAGATTTTAGGATAAGCAGATTTTTTCAGTAGCCGTATGTGAGATATGTTTATGACATTTTGCATTCTTGTTTCTCGCAAAAAAATTTTTGCTGATATGTATGTAACCAAACAAAAGAAGGTGTCATTGCCAACAATTTAGATGAATATAATTGTATTATAATCTAAGTGATCCGAATTTAAAGAACAGACTGCGGCGATGAGCAGAAAATATTCTATGACCATTTGGCTTCGCTAATGCCGTTTTGATTACCCGAATTACGTTTTTTACGCAACCACTCCGTTGAGCAATTCATAGTCACGTCATGTAACAATAAAAAGATATTTACCTAACCGTATACGAACTAGCATATTACAATCAAATTTTCTTGTTATAAAAACTCATCCTGTATTTAACAGACATGCGATGGCAATACTTTTAATCCATATAGGATCTTGTACATTCCACGTTGTATACAAACCTATAAGAGACATTGCGTGAGAGATCATCCGCCCTAGAGCTGTGATTGCGGCGTTGGTGATCAGTTTAAATTGTTTGCTTCCTTCAAATACAATTGCCTTATTCAATGGAAATAGACAAAAAGCTGTACACAATGGACCGCAATTGTCGGTCTAGCTCCAGACTACAAAAGAAGACCTATAACAACTAATCTCTAAGTTGGGTTGCAGACCAAAATTAACAATCAATCTGTTGTATGGATAATAAAAATAATAACTGCATTATAAAAAATAATAGCTTTAGCTAAAACCGCTTTGAGAAAAATTTAAAGAAAAATTTCAATCTAACACAAACCACAATGATGTAAGATGAATGAGCAATCAGGAATTGAGTTTGTTAACCTCAGACAGCAGACGCATAAAAAGCTAGAAATCCACCAAGTGACTAGATCGAGATAGCAGATTGATTGGTACTATAAGTGAATGACAGGTCCTGTGACCTGTCAGATCCGCAAGCAGGTCACGTTGGTAGAATGCAATAAAATTAACGAGCTACTGCAGAATTGTGACTGTAATTTTTCTTTTCAGACATCAAGACATGTTTTGTTTACTAATTGCGTACACGGAACTGTTTTTCCTTAGGCACAACACATGCTTACTGCAACCAACACAGCCAGATTAACTAGAGACAAACTCAAGCAAAATTATAAAAGCACTGTTGTTGAATAAACTTACAAACCCAATAACACCGTTAGTATTATTTTGCATGTGTTTGTAACGGACAATGGTATAACCCACCATGATGATAGACCACTCGATCTTTGTTGAATCAATTTACTCAACAATGTCAATATCGTAACCCTATCGGGCCTCGTACACAAAAAGCCTCTACAAACAAAGAATTGTGTAAATACGGTGAAGAAAAAATTTAGTAGAAGCCTCTTGCTAAATTCCCTCGCGAACTGGTAGATGTTGTCTTTGTAAACACTGTACTCGGAGAACACGGTTGGGCACTTCTGGTTGCCGGTTCAATGGCTGATGGTACTACGGGAGCTACTTTTGCGCATTAGCCTTAATGCTTACCTTGAGCCATTAGCGGTTTCAATGTTTCTGTGAAAATAAAAACTGGTAATTTTTCGGAACCATGTCTGGTACCGTGAAATCTAGGAAATGTAAAACAGCCTCGTCTAGACCGTGGTAACAACAATTGCAAACCCATACTGGGCGTTACATTCGGAACAAAGCTGGCAATATTTAAAACATCCCACCCACAGGATATAGTTTTTATGTTTGTTACAAAACAACAATAGCAGCAAACGAATGCAAATGTTACATAAAAAATCAGCCAAATCTAGACGGAGCATGCCTTTAACAATACCTAACCTGCCAATAAAGGATGGAATCACATTCTAATGACGTGAGCAAAGCTAGGCGTGCAATGCGTCAGTCAACGCGCCTGTCATATTTGGAAATGATACCCGTACCGTATCAGATAACAATTTGGACATTTGCATTACGATTCGTAAATTGTATATGTCAATCAGTTGACTTTCAAAAGCATTGTCGTCGCAAAAAGTTATAACCACTTAGGTGCTGGTAGTAACATTCAAGGTTATTAGTCAACATCTCTCGGAGGCAAAAAATAATTTCGATATATAATTAATGAAAAACGCTAATCGAGATGGCTCTAAAATTAAAAAGAGCACCCACACAATAATCCCGGAACGTGACTGTGCAGCATTCGGGGACAATCTGAGACATAATCTAGATTGTTACAACAGCACGGCAGCCGACGTGTGTCCGAACCAAAAACAACCGCAAAGAAATCGATTTCATGCAGCTCAACATAAAAAGCTAATGAAAAAATGCATTCGTACAAAATGGCGAGGCAAAAGTTACAAATCATCCCCTGTCAATGACCTAAGTCTAAACTAAAATTTTTCTATTTCGCTGGCAAGTTGCCGTCTTTAAAAATCTTTGTAATAACGATTGGATGAGCAAATACTATTTATCATCCTGGTGACTTTTTTCAAAGGCTATTTGAAAGAGTTATTCTGCAAATGCTTTTCGATATGTATGTAGCACACATAACCATTTTGAAAATAATTACTGCTTTACACCAACCACAAATCGGAGGCTAATTGATATTGCGTTAACTTTTTTGTTAATGCAAATCGAAATCTAAAGACGATTTAATAGTATTCAAATGGACTGTCGATCTAAATCGAGTCCGTAATGGATAAAGATTTGTTAGCAAGCTTTCGTGATCATCCTTCATTTGCAACATTAAATTCCGCCTTGCAACTGAAGAGAGACCAATCAATTGTTTTTTGGCTGGAATCAATTGGATCTGCAGTCATTTCTATTTTGCCGGGAGATTAGCATCAAATGGCGATTTGGGCCACAACTACTTTTTGCATCGGTGCAAAAATACGTCACGGTGTACGCTTCGTGCGTTGAAAATTTTGATCACGGACACTAGTTCTATCCAAAGCTGACTTGGTGAAAAAAAAAATCAGCAGCGACTGTGATACCATCGGACCATTGAACCCTATGGTCGCACACATCATTGTAATGCCCAGGCGCAAAATTTGTAAATTGCAAAGTGTCTAGACTTTTATCCGTCCAAGGACACGAAGCAAAAAGCTATTCGATGACGTTTCGATTCGTCGCGCCAGCGCATTGCCAATGCGCCGATCGTTTCAATTTAATTGAACGATGTATCTATCGGGGCGCAGTCGGTGAAATTATTGTTACTAATCATAGTTTTGATTGTGATGGCTGATTTTATTATCTATGGCCGCCACCCGGATACCGACATTTAGAAATGTTGATTTCCTAAATCGACTAAGTATAGTTTTATGACGTCATTGATTTAAAATAGGGATTATATCAATAATAAATAAACTGGTTCGTTCGATAAATTTGTAAAGCTAAAATGTTTAGCCTACAAATTTTCCGCATTTTTTTTCTCAATGGCCCGAGTAACTTTTAAGCCTATCACGCTGGGTAATTGGCATAATAAAATAACTAACCGAGACGTGATAATAACGAGATAGCGATAAAGCAATTTGTACATGATCAGAATGCGATCTATTCGAAAAGTGGGGGGAAAAAACCGTCATAGATTTATGTAGTGATGTACCCAGAATGGAATCATGTGTGTATGCATTTTTTAAGTATAATTTGTATTCAATGCATAATGCAGGCGTAATCCAGTGGGTGGGCACACTACGAACATTTATAGAATATCATGAATAGTTTTATTGATTTTTTTTGACAACTTTTGACGTAACGCGTTTGTGTAAAACTAATACTGGGTATTTACTTGCACTGTTGTTGTCTGAACTTTAAACTTTTCATAGAGCAAGGTCTTTAAGAGTTATTGACTTTTCGTATAATTAAACGCCGAAATTATTTATTTTCATACAAATTTAATTTCTTTACTCTGCTTAATATACACTCAAATTAATATAAATGCTAAATACAGGTTTATGAAACGACGTCCAATTAATAAAACTCTTTAATTCCTGTTAAAGTTTTATGATAACAATTAGCGAATATTAGAAACTATTAGAATCAATAAAACAATTCGATATTTTCACCTCTTGTGATTAGGACTTCAGATTCTTAAAAAGATGTTAGATAACATTTACGTAAATTCAATGTTTTTACTTTTTAAAACGGATCCGACTGTAATATTGAAGACCAAAAAAGCGGCAATCATTGGAGATGTTAGTTTTATCTATAGCTAATGGTAAAAAAATGCAGTGAGCATAAATAACACCTTATTTCATGTCCGAACAAGCTTTACGTTGAGCGATTAAGTAACCTATCACCTCGGACTGGCGATTTTTTGGCGTTAACTTTTTTTTACTCGTTGACAGCGCTCGATGCGCAACGGCACCCGGTCGTGCACACCAATCATCACTTGGTGAGTTCTGACAACCGACTAATGCATGTAATGGCCATTTTATAAAAAAAAAATGTTTTGAGTACAGACGTACCTTTTTTCTTAACCACTAGATAGGGATTAATGTGCGGCAGATAATTAGATAAAAAAAGTGTACATAGGAACACGCGTGAGCATTCTTTTTTATATTTTTCGATTTTGCTTGCCATTAATTTTACGCTACGAGATATGAAAGGCAATGATTGATGCATTATTTTCTTACTGTATTAGTTTGTGATGAAAATATTTATTCAGCAGTAGACCTTTCAATGGAGATCGAATTCAAAAATCATAAACACAACGACGAACACATAATGAAACCGAATACGAAATGAGATAAGTAAAATTCAAACTACGATAAAATTCAAACTTTGCGAGTGTTGTTTTTTAAGCTTTTTTGTATTTTGGATCGTTGTCCCCGCCGAGTGATGTCAGACAGACAAAATGACTGTCGAAAATTGTGTTTGGAAAAACAATGGCATTGTATTGGTAATATTATGGCCAGTAAAAAGGTGCATAGGGATAACGCAAGTGTCTAAATAAATACATCATTTATGTACAGACTTATAAACTTACTATATAATAAAAATTATAAAAATTAGCTTGTTTAATAGACTGACAAAAAGGGATGACACAAATGTTCCTTTGTTAAGGTAGGTACGGAAACGAAATGTTCGTATGTAAACGGTTTTATTTTATGGCAATTAATAATAATAATATAAATAATTAATAATATAATTTGTTGGATAGAGACGTCACGTCAATTCGCGGTATGCAGTAAACACTACGAGTCACATCCCACAGCCCAAAACACAGCTCAAAACTTACAGCTTTAAGTAACTATTCTGCCTAGAGAAATAGGAAAGGTTTACTTACGTCTTAACACACTCTCTCTCCCTTAGTTATTCAAAGAAGTAAATGTTACAATAAGACTTCTATTAGAAATTACTTAAAAAGCACTCTTATTCCAACGGTACCTCATAATAAGTACGTGCATATACAAGCAGTTATTGACAGTAAAGATATCACACGTCGATATATCATACGTTCGTATGTAATTGTAACGGCATACACTGAGGCAGGGTCCCTTTGACTGATAATGTAGCTATTACACAATGTTTGTTATATTTCATAGCTTCATTTTTCGATATAATTAACCATGTAGTCCCTTAAACCTACATTGTTAATTATATCTTCGCATGAAGCTTATTCATATAATACTGTTCGAATTTCACTTGTGAAGTTCGTTTGATCATGCATTATATTTGTTAACTAATAAAAATGTGTGTTTGTTTGTTTATTCGCTTTCCGATTATGTTGTTATTTCTATGATGTTACTCGTGTGAAATTGTGAAGTATTTTAATAAGTCAATATTTTTTTCTTTCTCTTTCTTTCTTTCTAACGCTCGGTTGCGTGGGATATGGCAACATTATGTACCTACACGATGTATACAAAAAATGTTACTGTATCAATTACTACTAGCTATCACAAATATATTATGTATGTTTGACGCTCAATATTGTCGTATGGTGGTGTAATGGTCGAGACGGCTACTGCACCAAGGGTTCCGGATTCGATCCCATTCGGGCATTACAAACATTTGTGTGCACGAACATGTCTCTTTGTAATGGTGTTTCTATATGTAATATGTATGTTTCGCAAAAAAAATACCCCTCATGTAACACAATGAACCTTAAAGAGGGATTTTATAATGCCAGCTTATTAAAATACAGCTTTACGCCGTATATTAAAATAAGTAGTAATGTTTCTAGGTTTCCGAAATGTTTTAAACCCTATATTTCAAAATTCCCTGACCGTCCGTGTGTCACTATGCATTACCTCGTGTACTGTGATAGCTAGATTGTTAAAGTGTTTCCAGCATATTTCAATATACATCATCCTGTTCAATAAATGAATCTATAAATAAAATAAAAAGAAATTCAACAAACTTGTCTTATCTCAATCTTTTGAAGCCTTTATTGAAGATAAATAGATACTTGAAGTTTTTCCAGAATATTTAGATACCTACTTTTTATTTCTAAGTTAATAATGGGTATTTTGGTTACTTATTAAAATCGGTACGGAACCCTTAGTGCGCGATCCCCACTCGCACTTGGCAGGTTTTTTTTGCTGGCAACAATTGAAAAAGTCGGTTTTGCAGTAATAATTAGCGTATCCTCATTGACACCCATGCGCTAAACACGCAGTCCACGATAATTGGCAAACAAAATAGGAACAAAAAGTGCTTTTTTATTTCTTTTTTGGGAGGTTACAAAATAAACTTAATATAAATACCCAACTTTAGCATGACGTACTTTTTAAATCTGTGTAAAAAGGGTAATTTACTTGAATATAGTTGTATAAAGTTTTTGCCATCCGCCTGAGTTTGCTCATTAGTATCGTCACAGAACGTCAAGGAATTCTTTAGATTCGGATGTAAAAAAATAAAATCTTTTATACTTACTCGACACGTCAAGATTGATATTAGATAACTGAAAAATTTTATCTTAAGCCAATTAGGAAGAGTATTTAAATTCTGGTCCTTTCTTGAAGTTAAATACGCTAAATATGAATATAGCCATAATGTTTCTTGAAGACATGTTACAAATGTTAGATCTATATGGTGCGAACAGGTAAAAATCCATTCAAAGTTCTGTATAAGGCATTACATTGTACACGAACAGGAAATTTTGGTTTAATTGGTGATAGCAATGACGTCACATATCTCTAATCTCATACAAAATATATGGAAACCTTCCTATTTGACAGTTCATAAAAAGTACATCAACGTTTAGTGGTGTCAACTACCGGATTTACCTTCAAAAGATAGTTTTTGGGTAAATATTCCATAGATAATTTGAAAATGTTTTGGACTTATCACGTAGAGAAACACCTAACATAGCCCTCTATAGTATGTGCTACAGCAGTTACTGTTGTTAGCCTATGGATGTCCTCATTTAAGTCCTCAGTTTAAATACGATGTTGTAAGGAAACAACTAACATAGACTTTCTATGACGTTAGCCTATTCTAAACTCCATTAGTGAACGTCAGTCGAAAAGAATCCAATTAAACAAACCCAACAGTAGAAAGAGACCAGCAGGTCCATCGCGCTAAGTTTTGACAGCTAGTTCAGACGAAATTGAAACTTAACATTATGGCAATACGGAATATCCAAAATGTCAACTATTACAGGATCGGAAGGATATCGTAACTACACTCATGCGATAATCGAAACGTTTCGATAATCGAAAAAAAAAACGCGATCGGCCTGCTGCGCAATAAGTTGGTATCAATGACAAAGAGATCGGCAATCGATCAAAAACAATACCATAACCGTAACGTCAACTGACACCGGGAATCTCGTTACAATCGACGCCGACACTCGGACGAGTCAGCGCAACGCGCGATGTCCCCGAATTGGGTAGCTGCGGAAGCCATTATGTGCACGAGGTATTATCGTGTTGCAGTGTTATTATAGTACTACTGCTGTATTAGGTTCAGTTCTAAGTTTAGATTAACAATAAATATCCACAGACATTCACACACGGCCCGCGTGAAGTCTCACGCGCAACCATTGAATCTCTTCGCAGGCGAGCGCAGGTTCCTTTTCGATGTTTTTCTGTCACCTTAAGAGCGTCGGATAACGTACATATAATTTTGTAAATTCGAAAAGATTTTGGAACGTGGCGGGATCCAGATCGGAAGGTAGCTCACTCCAATGAGCCACCGACGCTTGGCTAACCACAGTATAAATGGCTCATAATTATATTCCAAAGTGCAAACTTAGGTCATATAATCATATAGGCACCATAATACCTTTACAATGCAATTATTATTTAACCTGTAATGGATAATACTCGACAGCGCTACTCAACTCAACTTTCAATAACCACCGACACTAGTCGACTCGGCGCAACGTAATGCTGGGGGGCACACTAACGGGAAATACCATTTATTATCGCGACTATGAGCGTTAATTTCAGGTGTAGCCACCATTTAACGCGAGACATTATCGCAATAGTTATTGCGTTAATGGGCGTTAGCAGTAACCACGTTAGTATGATCCCAGCGTTACGCAATTGGGTAACTGCGGAAATCAACAAATTAGTTCACGAGGAATTACCGTGTTTACAATACGGCTCCTGTGTTTGCCTTATAACATTTTTACAACTTGTACATTGGAAAAGCTACAAAAAAATGAATGCTAAACTAAATTAGAATATTTAGAATTGTTAATTCTAACAGTTTAAGACGAGATGAGAATTTTCTCCCTCATTTTGAGCAAGATATCCCGGCCCTTCGCTTTTCTCATCCAGTATCCACCAGCGACATTTCGCCAGTCGTCGTTCTATGTAGTATTGCGTATGCGTTAAAAAACTATCATCTGCAAACTTCCCCGACGCGCGTATCTCACGTTTAACCAAAACACCATGACCGGTAAATTCTGGCAACACTTGACACGTACAATAAAAACCCGTTGGTCGCAATAAGTTAGGTTTTTAAGGCGCACACTTACCAAAGATACTGTCGCGATCGCGTCGGGCCCACATTAGGATCGCATCTTTACGCGTTATTGTGCATAATATTGGCAAATTCAATTTGGGATCAGCAAGGTTAAATGCTCAGGTCAAATGACAATTACACGCGACGTACACGATTTGGGTTCCAAGTTTCATATAAATTGAATAAAATTTGTACCTTTTAAAATACTCATCGTGGTAGGTTTAAAGCATTCTTTCAGTGGTTAAACCAATCCAAATATCAATGGATATTATTTTTTTTAAATTCCTGAAGATAATTAGATTAATAATTCACCTATTTTATTATAAATTTAATTTTATTTAGTATATTAAACCCCGTTTCATTTTACTTATACATACTGAAAAATAAGAGTAAAAAATACTTTGTTTAGTCCATTACTGGACTGCTGGAGTTACAGAGTCCCTTCTTGGATAATTTATAAATAAAATAATATTCAACACAACACAGTATCAATTAGTTTCAAACTAAGCGTTAATCAAAGATAAAACATCAGTCCTTGTTTTAAAAATACAACCAAAATCACATACTGACATTAAAATCCTTACTTTAAACTCAAAAAGGCACTCCCAACTTAGATATGTTCGAAATACCAAAAATGCGATACATCAAGCATCACTAAAATGACCTATTACATCGCCAGCAATAAAAATCATAATAAAATCAAATGACAAACGACACCATTTACGGCGTAATCAATAAAATTAATTACAACCGCTTCTAAAACAAGCATCAACATACATCATAAAGAGCCTCATAAATAATCCATTGACATCAATGCATTAAGAAAATGTGTTTATTTTCAAAAATCTTAATATGCAAGGCGTAAATCAAAAAATGCTCAAAAACTTATTAAGAGTGCTCAAAATTCAAAGAATCACTATAGGTATGCTGTTTGAAATCACTATCGTATTTCTAATGGAGATATACAAAATGTGCAGGTAAATAGATTGTCATAGTCCACAACCTTGCAATGTGCACGTATCGTCGTCTTATGCATCGCAAATAGTTTGCGAGATTAACTCAATACGAGTATCATATAATTATAATTCTTCTTATCATAATAACAGTAATGGTTGAAACTTTGTAAGTCAGGCCAGAATGGCTACATAGGCAAACTTCGACATCCTAAGCATTAACCAGCCTATAACGTTCTTCTTGAAGGACAGGCCTTCCCTAACAGCATGGCTATGGCTACCCAACCTTTAGCCACTACACGGGTGCAACGCAGATTGGTTTCACGACTGCAATCTTTACAAAGGAGCCAGGACTAATGCCTTGGCGTGCCTTTCGAAGCACGTAGGCACTAATTTTCGGTCACCTATCCGAACTAAGTTGCGCCATCCGTTACCCAACTTATAATTTTTCTTTGAAACTTTTTTATATGGTATAAGTGTACAGGACGGTCAGGACGATTACCTGATGGTAAGTGCTACGCCTAACCATGACAGAGCGGCACTGAAGGAGACCAACATCTGATAGACAGTTATTATTCCCCATCAATGCAAAATATATTACAAATAGAAACTTTCATTTAACGCTGTTAATCTATGCATCCAACCAAGTGAACCAAAGAGCTTCAACTGAATCCAATTGAATTTTCTTCATCAAATTTTAATTTGATTTTATCGCCTTCTCGTAAAGGTCCGAGTGCAATTAGACACCAAATATGCCAAGATATCGCATATTGGCGAATCATTTTACAGTCTCAGATAAAAGATGCTAATTAGATTTGAACATTTTCGTGCATTAGCGAATGGTAAATCGAAATTTTACTCCACCGTTTACGGTTCAGAGTTTTGATTCGTTTGATAAATTTTATTAGTCATTCGAGCTGTAATGACTGCTGAGATTTCGATTGTTATTAGCTATTAAACATTCAATTTCGATGGCCAATCTAAGTCCATTTCGAAGATTTATTATACTAAGCAATATATTATATGTGCCAATTTAAACATTTAGATTACAACATTTCTAGATTCACATTGAGAACACATATACTTTAATTAAATTAGGTAAGTCAGGGCAGTTGCCTTAAGGGAGAGATGGCCTAGTCAAAAAGTCCATTAAATTTGACTAGATGACGCTAGCGCTCATTAGTTCGCTTGAGTCGTGTGTGCAAACACCTGTACGCAAAAATATTGGCGAAAAAAAAGCTAAAAGTAAGTAAAATCCTCTTGTTTTGTTTTGTGTAATGTGAAAATGAATTAAAGAGTTGACGTTCTATGTTAAAGTTGTGCAGTATTTTAAAAAATCATGCTTTTTAATACTTTGTGATGGTTCATGAGTCGTACTAGATTATAAACTCAAAATATATCATATCACGCATATTTTGTCACGTTTCCGGTGTGGCCATCTCTCCAGAAATTAGGAGAGATGGCCACTATTTTGTCAGGGTGTGATGGCCGTATTATTAATATACGTGATTGCATATTTTTTTAACTAAGACCAATTTTTATCTTATTGTAGATGCCAAAATAATACAAGAGAAAAGCGGTAGCTATTAGAGGGAATTGGAGTGAAGAATCGTTAAAAGCTGCCATCATGCTTTGAAAAATGCTGAAATGTCAGTTTATGCTGCTGCGCGAAAAATGTACCAGATTCAGATCTGACACCACGCGAATTTTAAATGAAATATCTCCTGTACCCTCAAAAACTAACAGAAGTACGCAAACGAGCTAAGCAAATTGCACATTTTGACATCAGCAGAACACATCACATAAGAAAATGTTAAAGAAGATGCTAAAAATGTTAAAGAATTACAAATTGCTAAGAAGTTAAAAAGAGAAAACAAGACTGATTTAAAACTAACAAGACTGAAAATATTGAAATGAAAATAAGTCTAATAAAAAAGAAAAAGAAGATTGAAGGAAACAATAAAGAAAATGTTCCGAGAAAAAGAAAATTTTAGAAAATTGTCTGATAGTAGCGACGATGATGAAGAACTAGTTTATGCGATGTTTCAGATGAGAAGGGAGGCGAAGAAACATCTGTGTTGGCTGTGGCGAGAATTACTATGAAACACTTCTCGTCGAAGATGCTTCAGTGCAATATTTGTGAACTCTGGATGCATGAAAATTGCCCAGAGTTCGACGATTGCTTCCAAATGTGGAAAAAAGATGAAACATGATCTCAAAAATAAGAGGTGCTTGGAAAAAAGGAGTAAAGTAGGAATAACTGATGGCCAACTTACCCTTACTGCTAAGGCCATCTCTCCGGGCACTCTGGTGAGATGGCCAATTGCGATTTAAATGTTATGTTAATTTTGAGAATGATTATATTTGAAGAGATACGTTTTTTGTTAAAAAACCTTTAGTATATTGTTCAAAGTTTAATTAAAATAATAAATTACAACTTACACCTGTGTAGTTTTGTTTTTATAAGACTTCTAAAAAACTATGGCCAACTACCCCTGACTTACCCTACTTTAATTAGTATTAGTAATTTGAGTCAGGTAGACAAAGATCTTCAAACTTTCCAAACTCTCACGATCTCCGTAACGATAAATCTCCACCTCTCCGCCTAAATAACCTCGGGACACAGGCTTACCAAATCCGAAAATCACATAACCACTACTCGCTTTAAATAACTGCATAAGAGACCATTTATCCGCACAGCGCGCTATGGTACCTCGTTCCTATGCGCACCGCAAAGGAATCGAACTCTTTGCCTCCTTATGTGTTCCCCGATTAACCCCGATCACACTGCTTTTGAAAGCAGTGTGATCCAAAAAACACTGCTTTCAAAAGCACTACAACATAGAACTCTTGCTGAGGAGCATGACCACTCGGAATAAACGAGCTAAGAGTTTACACGGATGATCAAAACAGATTATGGAACAGGTGTCGGAATCTTCTCCGATGAACTGAACATAAAAATACGAGACCTTCCTTGGTACGCATAGCAGTGTATATCAGGCGGGTGTGTTGGCATTATACTAGCAGCACAAGCTATAGAGACCAGAGGAGTACGATGCGAAACATACGATACTCTCCGACAGCGCCTCCGTACTCCAAATCCTAAAGAAAACCTCGTTACCTCAAAACTAATACTAGAATGCCATAACGCTCTAGAACGCGTTTCGCGAGAAACAGGAACAAGGTGACACTACAGTGGATTAAAGGACATAGTGGGTCACGCGGTAACGATGCGGCGGATGAGCTGCGAGAGGAGGCTCAAATCCAAAGCCATCGGACCGGAACCATGATACCAATCCCGTTTAACCAGATCAAGAACTGGCTAAGATCGTACACAGACACTAGCAGCGGAATGTGGACCTCGACACCAGGATGCAGGCAGTCCAAGGAGGCCATGCCATCCCTGGACGGAAGGTTTTCCAGGCGTCTTCTGCGCATGGACAGGAGTAGCCTTAGACTGGTGACGGGGACCATCACTGGTCACTGCGCTTTAAACAAACACTTTTACACAATAGGTATACGGACAGTCCTCTGTGCAGAGCGTGCATGGTGGAGGAGGAAACGGTGGCGCATGTGCTTCTTAGTGCACAGGCGTAGCCAAATCCGCAGGAAACTATCGGATCACCGATAACAGTCGCGGATGCCTGAGGAGACCGGGAAGACTGATCTGCTTTTGGAGGGAGGTGGGCTGGCTGGAGTGACCAGGAGGCCGCTATGGCCCACGCACAATGGTCCACTTAAGGATCAGTGCGGAAACCAACCCAAACATAGAACATAGTCCCCGATTATTACAACCTGGCCGTCTTCAAGGCAAGAGTGGAATAGGCTGATTTCTAGGCAGGCATGATCCATCCTCGGCCGCATCATCACTTACCATCAGGTGAGATGGCGTCAAATGCTGCCTAAGATGATTAAAAAAGCTCAACTCACCTCGGCATTATTCCCGGCGCTCTGAACGAAACCGGCGCCGAGTAGGCGAGCCGCTTTCGCTGCCGACGCCAGCTGCACAGCGCCGAGCGCCGCCCTGTTCCCTCGGCGCACCCGTTGGGCGGCCGCGCAGCTCGTCTATCTCGGCGCGAGGAGCTCGTTCCTCAGCAGGCAGCCGTACGCGAGTGGTCGCGAGGGGCCACACTGGAGCCGTCGCAACCGACCGCCTCGCCGCGCGCCTTCTTCGCCGGCTGGTTCTCTGTGCCGCTGCGGATTGCTGGAACAAAAAGTGAGAAAGACTTCAATAAGTATGTTCTACGATTACATTACCGCAATATTAAGCCCTTATATATTAGGCCCTTTGACCGCAATGACGCCTTATGAATTCGCCTTGTGAATTCCCGGCGTTCAATGGGTTAAAAAATGGCAACTTTATACCTGATACCTCGTGTACCGTACAACTACACCAAGCCATGGCTATGCCAGTTATAGTTCTATACCTAACCTCACATCATTCGAAGGTACGATTACGTCTGAAGACGAGGGGATATTTTGAAGCTAATAGTAGAAAGGACATGATAATTGGTCATGAAATTTAAGAAGTATCCTTGCAAAAAGTTTTATAACTTTCAATAGAGACTTGCTAGCAGAATCATCATCAATCATTGAAGTATGTATTTAAATACAATGTGTGTGAATACCCGCAACAACGAGGGTTTTCAATTTGGTTGTATTCACTGTAATTAATTATTGTGTTTAAAATAAATAATGTTCTGTATATTTGTCGCTAATTGCTGGAGGAAATAGCTTTCACTCCTTTCTTAGTAACAAAACCGATAACATATCCACGCAACACAATAAAATACACAAATAGATATTTCGAATACAAATTAACCGAGGCGTGACCTGTCAAAACCATATGCGCCGGCGCGTGCCGAATGACTCATTTTGTTGTGAAAAAAATATATATGTTGCTCACATTTGACAATATTTGGACGGCTTATATCTAATACGATAAGAATTAATGTGATGTGAGGATTAACGACAGACAACAGGTCAACGATTTGTATAATAGATTTTAAAACGTCTGATGCTCAATTGGTTTGAAATATTTAACGTGGTAAAGAATTTGTTTCTACCGCCCAGACCGACTCGCTGGAGCATTGTCGTTGTGACGCAGGGGAACAAGATGTATTAATTATTTTGATGTAAGTGAAAACTAAAACATTGCGTGTCAAAGGGGGCATTATATCTATATACATTTTTATTGCCATCCAATCATTATAAAAAAAACAATGGCGTTTTTTATTTAAACAAGGTACAACCAGAAACTATACATGAACAACCATATTCCTTTGTTAATACATCAAAAAACATGTAGCCTAAAACATGAACAGAGCCTAAATATATTATTTAATATAAATCATCATCTCTTATTTCGCATCGCACAAAGCGCACAAATATGCCGAACGTAAGCCATACGTCGAGTCAACACTCGCATTGCAACGCGAGAATCTCTCAGTTTAGCGACACGATAAAAATGGTCTTACCACCTTCACTAATGACACCGAACCGTCACTGTCAACAAAACATATGGACACCGACGATTCTGCACCGACCCGGGGGAGATTGCCAAAAATATACGCAATTCCCTTTAGTGATGAGCTATATGAATCATTATACGCAAATACACTTGAGGATCACGACAGTGATTCACTGAAGGTAAAAGGTTTTAATAGAATAATGCATCGCTCAAGCCGCATTATACTCAAACCTCACAACGGGAATTTCATACCAATTTGCGGTATTGTGAATTGCGTAAGCAAATAACTCTAACACGTTGCTGCAAGTTTCAAATAAATAAAGTAACCTGGAAAACCGAATAAACTGAATGTTTGATGACAAAAGATTATTTTATCTACTAATTTATGTCATATGTAGGAAAACGACCTAATGATGAGGCATACGCCACATTGTGGCAAAAGTAGTTCTGTATATTCAATACCCCGCCGCAATATCCTAACAATATTGAAGTCATAGCGGAGGCCTTTGCCAGTACCTATGGACGACATAAATGATCTAGTACCGTCTTAAGCTTTCGCAATTCGAACACATGGAATCAAAACTAATTTTACAAATTGAATCGCGGCCAGTCAGTAGGTTACAGCAAAGTCACCCAAACGTCGGGAGCATTATCAATTATTCTTTACGCGAATTCTGTAAAATTAGTTTCCGTTCAGTGACCGAAATCGTTTTGTTTGTTCAACGCCTCTCCTACATTTCCATTGTCTCAAAAACCAATATTTGCCAATGTAAAATCACCACATTAGGTTGATGCACCTGTAGAACAAACGGATATCGGAAGTGTCCCGAATCGCATTACAAAACACGAAACGGTTGTCGGACGTCGGGTCATATTGTATCCGAGTTCAGTCACACCGCTTCCTTCCCGAAGGACACCCATACAAGGTGAAGGCGACGTTACACTTGTACCTATATTTGGCGAGCTACGTGACAAACCAACATGCTTAATTAATTCAGACCATCGCCAGCACCGGCCAGACGGATGTGACCATATGCTGAATTGTATATGCGATAGAGTTGAGAATCCTGTGCGAGATCTAGCCTGGTCTAAACTAACCGCCTCTCGCAAGGCCTCCACCTACATCGATGCTGCCCACATCCAATGAATGTAGCAAAACCAATTGGCCTGAATTGATACCACTGCTCTAGTAGTTCATAGAATTTAAGGCGGTTCACAAATAAACGAACCTTATTCAGAAATGGAAGTACATTCTTATGATATTTATCATAGTTATCGAAAAGGCAGACGGAACTCCTAAAGTTGTAATTGTCTAGCAAACAATGAATATGTACTATGGAAATCTGTAAATTTTAATCCAGCTAAAATTATCTTACCGATTTCTATATTTTAACTATCATTAATATTATTATTTATTATTATTATCATCAGCTCATTAAACGTCCCCACCGAGGGGCACGAGCCTACCCGATATAGGGGTGATTAGCCTTAGTCGCCCACGCGGCCCAGTGCGGATTGGACGACTTCACACACAACCTTTGAATCTCTTCGCAGGCGTGCATGACGGTTTCCTCACGATTATCATTAATATAATTTTACTTAAATTATACGTTTTCATTAAAATCTAGTGCTTAGGGGTTAGTCAAATTTACGGCAAAAAATACTAAAATAGATAAAGCGATGACACAATATGCGTGTATTCGATATCAACAGAACTTGGACAAGTGAATAGTTATTTTTTGAAATGCTTAAAGATAACATGCACTTTCGTAATCAACGGTAAAGATAGTAATTTCGAGTGGCCCTTAAAAGAAATGTGTCACACAAAGGAATTCGATAATACTGGAACTCTAACTTCAAAATTACGAAAAACGTTAGGTTTCTAATAAAATAACAGATTTTTTTTTATCATTCAATGTACGAAAAAGATGTCAATAATGGACTTTTTATTGCGAATTATTTTGTATTATAGAATGAAATTAAAAAAACAATTCATTGAATGATAATTTCAAAGCCATTTGATTCAATTACATAGAACGAGGATATTCATAGGAGCACATCGTACGTTTATACGAGTAGTAAAAGTATCAACAAGCACACAAGTATATTACGTACCAAGGGTCGATAGCATGACCTAGATATCAAGCGCTAGCGCTAGACCCAATGAAATGCACTTACTGCAACGCTATAAGTGCATTTGCACGGCCGCATTTACAGTTAGCCGCACTAGAACAGTTCACAGCGCTATAGCCTACACTGATATTAAACCTACGTTCGGAACTCTAAAGCATAGATACGAAAACTCTAACCACACTAAACTTTCGAGAGACATTTTTCAAATTAGAACTTAGAGTTTTTATAATCTATATATTAATATGCTGTACAGAAAGTTCCCTGTAGTGGGACTCAAAAGTTGAACATGATATTGATATATTTTGTTAAGAAAACGTTTTCCTTCATTGTTCGTAAGACACAGCTTTAAGTCTGGATTCCTACCTCAGCCGCTAACACCATTTTGCATATGACCCCTGAATGATGGGAACCAGTCCCAATCTCTCCATCGATACCCATGTTGAAGATAGGCCTGTGGTCTAACAGTTCGACTTATAGGCTGATGGAATACGTTCATACAAGCAGCCCACCAGTTTAAGTCGACTACAATGAACCTGAGATCGAATAGAACCGAATACAGGAGCACATTTCAGTTACAAACTAGTGATGTAAAGCTAAGGTCAAAGTATACAGTTATTTAAAAACACCTTCAGCTATCAGTCGTGTTCATGTGAAATGTCCAATTCTCAACGACAACGAAAAAACGACACAGACACTTGAACGATGTGCGTCATAGGTTATGATGTCAAGTTACTCATAATTATGTACGCCTGTGTATTTACCTGCCTACCTAGATACAAGTCACGACTGACTGTAACACTTATTAGGTTTATTCCTAAAAGACATCTAGAAAATATGTGGTTTGTTCCATGATTAAGTCAGAGGAACGTTAACGTTCGATATATAGAAGATAGTATTACAAATAGCAAGGGACCACGACGTTAGAGCATCAAATCTCATCACTCGGAATCCATTGCAATATCTTTTCTATTCAATGCTCCAATTGCATTTTACGTTTCAAAGAAAGATATTCTGGCAAGCTGTCAACACCAAGACAAGACCAGTATGGCGGTTTTCCGTTTAAACTCCCTCCTTTATCAAGATATAATGTATATAGTGTTCACTATAGTTATGTTTAAATTAGTTATTAAACCTGCAATCGATGAAATAACTAGCCGTCCTTTATAGCATAAGATTGGGAGATAGGCCGTAATCTGCAACAGGCCAAAGCTATGGGTGAGACTACCATTCAAACATAGAAAACGGTATCAGTTATTTACTGGGTGTTTTCTATGTATAATATGTATGTATTTACAAAAATAAGTATATAAGTATGTTTATCCGTAGTATAGTATTTCTTATTACAGAATTTACAGGTTAATGCTTAGTTTAGGGCTAGATGGTGCTATGTGAATGTCAGTGGATATTTATTTATTCTTCAAGCGCACTTTGTTGCAAACACCGTTTCCAACTCCGCGCAATTTGTCAAGTGCCATAGACCTCTCCCGAGAGTACATCTAGACCCAATCGGCCATAGGCCAGCTAGGCTAACGGTACAACGCAACATCGCAACGCATCCCAAGCAGCCTAATGCATCTTGCACGTTGCATAGAGGTTCTTCAACCTTTGCGTTATCATTTGTAATTAGGGCCGTCCAAACAACGGGCGCCATTGTTTTAAATCGGTTAGTTTTATGCAGCCCGTTATCGCAGCTCAGCTTATCGGTTGACCTGCACTATTGTGTCAATAACAAAAGCGATGCATTGTGACAAACTTTGGTGAGTCACTGAACTTAGTGATCGGTGTATAGTCAACCTTCATTCCTTATGCCAAAGTTTCTTGGATATCGATACCCAGAATCGGTGGTAGATTCATATAAAAAATAGCTCTTTTTTAATGTTAGATGGTAGAACTTATTTTGATAAAGGATTTCTACGGTTTTTTTTAATAATTCAAAGAACAATGATTTAATCAAAATAATATCATATTGTCACCTAATATATTATTACTAGCTTTTGCGTGCGACTTCGTCCGCGTGGAATAGTTACTTTAGCCTAACGCTCTCTTTCACCCGCTACTTCGTTTATATAGGTGAGTTAAAACTGCGATATCTCATAAGATATTCATTTAAATTGAATGATGTAGAGGGCAATTTTGTTTAAAATGAAATACTTGTGATAAATAAAGTATTTATTTGGATAAGGATTGATATCATATTTATGAAAATAGCTTCGCAAAATGATGCATTATTTTAGAAAAAAAAATTAGCCAAAAATATGTTATAGGGAGCTAACCTTAAAAGATAGACCTATGCTGTCGCGGACTTTTTTGTAGACCTTTAAAAGGGTAACAATACTCTAATACATGACTTTTGCGAAACTTTAACCGTTAACGCAGCGGAATCTCCAAGTAAGAAAATTTCCCTCCGGATTTTGAAACATTCATTGCTGCTCCGCTTCTATTACTTGTAGCGTGATATAGCCTTCCTCGATAAATGAGCTATCTAACACTGAAAGAATTTTTCAAATCGGACTAGTAGTTCCTGAGATTAGCGCGTTCAAACAAACAAACAAACTCTTCAGCTATATAATATTAGTATAGATTTAAAGGTTTAATGACATTCATAATTAAAATATATAAATTCAATTTAATACTATTAGGTAGCCGAAGAGACAATGTCATATTGAATGATAAGAACCTTTCTTAGAGATGAACGCAGTTTTATTTTAAGATTAAAAACGTGTTGTCTAGCGTATATTGTCTAGTCTAGCAAACATTTTATTGAAACATGTATTATGTATTTAAAGCTGAAATAATAAACGCGATTATTAAACGAGATTATTAATAAACGCATTATGCATCAAAACAAAAACAAATAAGCTGATATTTTTATGAATCATTTATTTTAAGGTAAAATAATAAACATGAAGCATTACTAACACAGTTTCTACATGCGTCAATACAAAAACAAATAATCGAAATATTTTCCCAGTCTCAATTTTGTACAAAGAGCATCAGTACGAAGTTATTTCGGGAGCCTACCGTTACTGTGATGGTTCATAAGAGCACCAATATATCTATTTTAGGATTCCTTTTTACCAATTCGAGACTAGAGATTTCAAGTGGAAGAGTCATGCGTGTCACTAACACTCAACAACAGAGGAACCGACTTCTCGTTTGCCTACTAATGAAATAAAGGTTTCGAATTTAATTCTAATTAAATGAGTACCTTAATCTCACCCGTTTGTTATTAGTATAGCAGAGTTCCGTAAAATCACTAAATGTGACTTAACATTTCTCACAAGTGAAATATAACACTGTGGCACTTTTTCGTAATAATTTAGTGAGATTTGTCTCTACAAACTAAGAAGGCTTGTAAATTTATATTTGCTGATGCTGATTATTGCTCAAGACTATCAGTGTGAAAATAGACATTATGGAAAATACGATGAGCAAAGATTTACTTTACCAAATTCAGTCGTGCATGTACCTTGGTAGGCAATGATATTCTGTATATACAAAGGTAGATACGCCACACGTGCCTCAAAAACGAACCGCCAAAGAGAATACAGTTTGTTGGATTTTGTTTAGGTAAATGTGCACTCATTCGAAATATGTGTATGTGTGCTGTCGCTGCATTTGGAACACTTTTTTCGATTATTTTGTCAGCATAT
Source organism: Leucinodes orbonalis (assembly GCA_019425675.1). Classification (NCBI taxonomy): domain Eukaryota; kingdom Metazoa; phylum Arthropoda; class Insecta; order Lepidoptera; family Crambidae; genus Leucinodes; species Leucinodes orbonalis. Next base: position 183,255 of record PQWD01000694.1, read on the forward strand.
CACAAATCTATACTGTTCACATCATTGTTGGTAAGTACCAAAATAAAATACCTAACCACCGCAATGTATGATATCATTCTGTAAAATAACAATGCTATGCACTTCTGTGTTAAAAAAGCCACTCTTGTAGCTTATAAAATTGCCGGGTATAATAACAGACCCAACATAATTATGACGTCTTAGGCTACGGCGGCCGTGTTGACAGAAAATCATTAATTTCTAGACTTAAAGCTTTCTTTAAACACTACATCTGTCATCGGCGGCGTGTCACTCACCATCAGGTCATCGTCCCGTTCATAAAATAATGCAAAATATTCACCAATCTTTTCAAACAGGTCAGTGCAATGCTAAAGTGTTTACTTTGGTGTGGTATATCCCTTATCGCTCGCACTATCGGCCAAAGTGGCTTTGTGCAAACCTAAACTGACTAACGTTGGAACCTAATTTAGGATTCCCAGCGCGGTAAAAATTCGCAGACGCCCAAAGTGGTGAGCTCATTGAATATTCAATTGTTCGCCAGGACGTGTCCACCTTTGTCACGCGCACAATCTAGTTAAATCTACGACCTAGGTTACTTAAGACATAACACCATATGCGTATTGGTATTCGGTCGAGTCAGAGAAACGATTTTCCTATAGAATACATGTTAAAAATCGTATTAAAATAGCATTATATGACAATAAACCATCAGTCAAGGGCAGGGCAGGGCACAGGCATTGCCAGTAATGTTTTATGGATATTTTTTTTTCTTCTTTTTTTTTCATTTATTTTGGCACAAGAAAGAGAAGGTGATGTAACCCCCTACAAATTATGCACTTGGACAAATATTTATCTACATACGAGTAAAATAACAGATTAGTTATAATGTCAACTGCTAAGGTATCGCCTCATAATTACTACTTATTATATAAGCTATCTGCGAATAAACGATTTTATTTTTTGTATACCCATCCCAATTTTCATGTAAATTGTTGCCAAACGACAGCATAGTTTGCGCTGTAAAAAAGATATACCCAAGCTTCTGAATCTACACGATCTAACTCTACCGACTCTAACACCATAGATACCATATAAACACGAAAAATATGTAATCAGACGTATAAACGACGAAGACACTCACTAACTCGGATAAAACCCGATTTATGAACCAACATGCAGCCCTATGCAATCATAAATATAGTTTCATTGTTTATATCTTTAGACGCAAAGTGGAAAACGGAAAATAGGTGTACAGTAATTTCTCAAGTACAATGAACCGTTGCGACCGACTAATGACATGACTCAGATACACCGCAAAATAAGTTTCCATCTACCGCTGTGGTTTCTGTTTAATTTGTTAGGTTTTGTTCTATATTCAGGCACTGGAGTAATCACGTAACAAAAAGGGATTCTCATCACTGAATTATTATTACTATTTATTTTATAAGTAGGCAAACAGCAACACCTCGTCATTATAGCCCAATGATGTAAAAAGGTATGGATTCGTGATATCCTCACAAAACAATCGAAAAAAGTGTTCCGAATGCAATGACAGCACACATATTTCGATTTTCGAAATATTCACCTAAACAAAAGAGTACAAACTGTACTCTCTTCGGCGGTTCGTTTTTGAGGCACGAATGGCGTATCTACCTTTATTTATAGCCTAACATTATCAGCTGAACAACGGTGACTATTTTTCCGCGTCTGCTTAATAAAACTGGCAGATAGAGAATTGAAAATTAAAATGACACGCAAACAAAATGCAAATTTGAGGTGTTATAATGAACGCTTCCACAAATGAATTCGTCGTCACGGCTTTACACATTAAGTAAAATGATGATTCGTGAGTGCATTGAACCAAAAAACGTGGATCATTACTTAACACGTAGCTGGGGTCGTGAGCGAGACGCTGCTTTTTGTATGCAAAATCCTTATTATTTTTTCCATCGCCAAATACAAATAGAATATGTTGACGGTTTTTGCCGTTTCGTTACCGACTGCGATTGTAATGAGCGTGCTCAAACAATTTTTATTAATGCATCATAAAAAATTATGTATAATCAATTTTAAACATGCAGAGAGGTATAATCTAGAAAGGATCAGGCTCGGACCCGTCAGTGTTCATCAGATATTAGTCGATGATGATGTCAGCCGCCCAATACTGTTGACGTCTATTGATCACCAAACATTGTCTGCCATCGGCCTAAATTCAACACATTGACAACTGATTTATGCCCCGTCTCAGGTGTCAAGCAATGAGACATAACAAAAAAATTGTGGCAATCGCACACATAGAAACTACAATAGTAACAAATGTCCAGAACATTTATCATCCGGCCGTAAGCTGCATTGTCTGTGACAGATCCACAAAAAAAGTATTGCTCTGAATAATAATTGTATTTGCATACTTAGCCAAAGGTAATGATGTGTTCAATGTAAGACACCAAATCAACTAGCAAGATTTACGTATCCAGTCATTTGTTACTACTATCAATAAGTAATCCTTTATTAATAAATACATAACCATTGAAAATTTAAATATACTGTCAGTAAAATGATAGATATGCCTATAAACACTTGAATTTCATAGTAAAATTATAACGAATATTTAGTTTTGGTAGAAAAATTCTTAATTTCCATTTAATCATCACAGACGATTATAGGTATCAGACACATAATAGATTTTACATTGTATGTAGAATACACACCGTTAAACATTTTTTGAGTTCTGTTTACTGCACGAAAGGGGAGGTTAAATGCTTTTAAAAAACATCAGATCCAACATTTTCCTTATAAATATTATAACCAGTATTATATTTTAATAATATCGCCTAATAATTTTTTTTCAATAAAATAAGGTTCATTGTGGCTGAAAGGTTTTGTCAGGTAAAGACCGACCAATAGGAACAGCAATAGCCACTCAGAAAGTTATAATGAAATATATAAGCACAAAGCATCTTATATCAGAAACGAACGATTACTCTAGAACCAAGAAATTCTATTCGAACCTCAGACAAATTGTGTACTCTAATATCTATACGCTTCAGTGCTTTCCTAAGAGCAACGTTTCTGCAACCTACTTTCATCAACGCGTCTAAGTACCTTTAGAAACCTCCACGTTAACGGTTATAACGCGTGGGATTTACAAAACATTGTTAATATCTTGGCTTTAAGAAACCTCGCACTCATAGATGCAAAGATTCTTAAAATACTATGATAGTTATGAATAACTAAAAATGTCTGAAAAATTTAATTTGTAAAAAAAAATTAACACTATCGAAAAAGCAATAGGACCTTATTGAGTCACAGATTTAAAAAAAACATGTATCAGATCATAGACAAGGGTAAGGCATAGACAAGTCAATAAATATAAAGTTGCGGATAAAAAAAAACATTTATATCTCCGAATATCGATGACATGAATAATGAATGTTCAACAATATGGATGTCGTATTATGACTGCAGGTGATTGCTATTGAGTTATTAAAAGTTTTTTCAACAAATTAAACATGATCAGACATGATTCGCTGATGATAATTTTTCCTTACGCCAACAAAATAAAAAGATGATATCATACGTAAACCGTGTCTTACAAAAAAGACTGCAAAAGCTCAAAGGACCAAAGAATCGAAAATGAAGATAAAAAAAGCGTGGGTGTTTTACAATATAATTTTACGTGATGCAAAACCAAAATATTGGTAAGGTTTGCAACAGTGTACGCGATAGTCGTTCAAAGCGGAGGAGTAAGGCAGTTGACTCAGCTGATAGGTGCAACGAACTTAAAGGAATCGCACACCAGAATAGCTTTCCTCAATTTATCGATACTTGAGATCAAGGAATCAGCTGATTCAACTTAAAAGGAACTGAATCATAGCAGTAAACGTGTGCGTGCATGTTTGCGATCTCACTACTGAACTGCAGAATAAACATTAGGCAATAGTTTTTTGGTCTCCAATGACATCATTCTCAGCTGATCACAGGTTGAAGGCTGGTCATCGGCAAATGTAGGTGTGTATATTCGGATTGTACCCTGAAACGGCCTCAATAAATTCATGTCAAGTCAAACAATAGATCATGAGAAGTGTCAAAGTAATATACCGGATTTAAACGTTTTTTACAAAGATAGCAATTAAGCGATACAACCCACACCGTCTTAATGGTCACCATTACACACATAGAAAGTAAAAAATAAAATAAAAAAACACTAGGTCCATAAAGAAGCCCTAATTGTCAAATTAAAATCTACCACTGGGTTGGACTATTGTAATCTACTAAGCAGAATCTAGCAAGAAACTCAATACACTACACTACATTGTATAATACACCAGTGATGTATTTTAATAGGAATGGCAGTACAAATTACATTTTTCTTATCTTTATTAAAAGGACTTTTGCCTTTGAGAAGCATGTCAGTCCTATAAAGTACAATCTTGTGACGAAGTATAAGTCACAGTACGCTAAGTAAGGTAACTCCCCAATCTGTCTCTTTTAATAAATAAATCCCAAAGCACAGCTTTATTCATGCATGACTTTGCTATGTTTGGATATACATAGAAAACATACCTATGAAGTATCATACTAATAATACAAACGCAAATGATTGTAAGAGTGTATCCTGAATGTACGATTAATAAAACTTAAACGTGAAATCGTTTGATTTTGATTAAACTCTCCATACCTTACACAGCAGTACAACACATATATTATTTAAATGTAGCCTATGTCACACAGGGTGTTCGGGTATAAAAATATATCAGATTTCCCGAGAGGAATTACTCGAGCAAAACAGTAGCGCGCTGCTAGATGAGGCTGAAACTGATTGAAAAATTATGGCAGAAAAAAAAATGTCTCATAAGACTGTTTTCAGTAGAATAGGTTTCAAAATTTCTAAACGATTTGCACGTTGCAATCAAAATTTGTAAACAAAAACAGCCCTTTTTGGGGCCAAGTCTTTTTCGTCTATGGCCTTTTTTGCATTTTTGTGTTTTTTCTGCTAGATTTTTCTGCCAGTTTCAGCTATGAATCGCTGCTAGTTAAACAAAATCAATTCTTGTTTCAATTACCAACACTTAAGCGGACTTAAGTTAAGCGGACATAAAACGACAGCGACAAATTGACTCGAATTGCACATTACATTTTTGCGAAAAACATTCAAAAACATCACTTGCACTTGATACACGTTAAGTGTTAATTTGCCAACTGCAAATATGCAGTCACCCACACACTGTATTTAGAGTTTACACAGGTGCAAGTATAAAACTCATTTGTGACAAATGCAATATTTGCTTTCGTACAGAAATGGACATTCACACCTTATACTTCCTGGTAATAACCGTTATAATCAATGATGGAACAAGTGTGCCGTAAAAAGGATGAATATTAAATACTGTTTACATTGGACATTTTTTGGTACATTTGAAGCGAAAATTCTTATATACTATAACGTAATAAATACCGTCGAACAAAGGGCGACAACTTGGATTATTGAAGGGTCGTCAGAGGGTTTTTCATTATTCTGGCAGGATGTACTACGAACAGGTGAGCTTTGAACCAAAGGACGAATGTTGGGACACGTTGCATCGCTTTTTTCATGTTACGAAGTGAATAGGACAGTCAGGAGTTTTGAGTTTGACTGCGCCTGTCCCTCAAAACAACAGATGTAAGGTCTCTTATACCCGGTAATTTCACTATTTACTTTTATTTCATACGGGCCCTCAATCCCACTAATTCACCTGACATTACGACACTTCACAATCCAACTGTGAATTTGGTATTCCGGTACAATTTTCATGTTAATGGCTTAAAATGGTAATTGTATAGTACAATAAATTGTCTAATAGTGTTACTAATTAAAATCTACCATAAAACAGAAGATACGAGTGCAAAATTGTTCTACTGAGACACAATAACGATACTATTAGCGAATTTTAAAATTAACGGAATTTTAGCCCGGATGGATGGTTTGCAAAAGTCCAGATGGAGGCTGGATTAGGAAAACAGAGTACGTCTCTATTCTGACGCAAAATAGAGAACCCAAGCAATGGTCTGCGATAAGTTAAAGCGATATGTTAAGAGAAATATTGCTTTCACACATCTAAGAAAGGCTCAAGGTTGCTCAGCTATCAAGACGGCTATATTAGGTATTTCCCTACGCGATAAGATCCGAAACGAGGAGTTCTCATACTAGAGAACTATGTTAACCGACAGCCCACAGGATTAGCAAGTTGAAGTGGCAGTGGACAGGGCACATAGTGCGTAGAACCGATAGCAGATGTATGTCGACTCGGGATCGGCCCGCGTGGAAATCCTTAGAGAAGGCCTTCGGTCAGCAGTTCAGTTTCAATTGCATTAATACATCTTAGATAAGGAGTCCCATAACACCCAACAATTTGGAATGGGCCCGCGTGATAAGATCATTTACCCAAATCTGCCGTCCACTAGGTAAAACGCCGTTAACTCACGAGAATAAAACTGAAAACCCCTGTTCGACGGAAACCACTATGGAGAAGGCATCTCTTATATTGCTTTTAACACCATTAAGGGATTTCGAATGTTAAACAGCACTTATAGTTATATACGAGTAATCGTGCTCAATTTAAATTACTTATCTGCCAAACCAAAAATTGCGCTCGTCAGTTACCGCCGATTTAGCTAGTAGACGGCAGAAAATATAAATCTATACTGTGCGGGAAGGCCCGTGACCTGCAGTAGAACGTTACAGGCTGAAGATGAATATGATGATAACTACGACTCTTTATGTTTTCAAAACACAACATGTCCTTAAAACTCCGAACCGCAAAATCACGCGTTTAACTCCAATGTAATGGCGTTTGATAAGGATAAGCTTATCAGCGGTCGATAGGTACGGGCCGGAATGTTAGTAGGACATACCGTTGTTAAAGTTATCTGTTCAGGCGTACAGGTTGCAAAAGCTATCGCTAAATTGCATTTTTCACTGCTCAAACACAAGATAAGGCGTGGCTATTGACTGAGTCGCATCGGTATTGCAAACATGATTTGTGGAGGTCAGTTATTTTGCAGTATTTAGTTTTTTTTTATGTTAGACAGATTCCGGTAATCTCAGAGAGGTTAATAGGTTTTCCTATGTACAAAAAGATATCCTATTATATTTACAAAATTATATAAATATTCACGTCAAAAATTTCTTTCAAATCGTCACTCAATTAAAAGAGATTTATTTTACACTGAACACCTTGCTCAAAACTTCACACTTTTTATTATTCGTGGCCATATTAACATAACATTAAAGCTTAACATATTTATTTAATTACTTGTATTTAAATAGCGGAAAATGATAATTTAAGGAACTTAATAAAAAACGACTAGAATTATGCATATGCACGACATATGCATTCTTATAACTTGCCATCGATTTGAGGCAAATGACCTTTGTGTACCGGGATTGATATAAAGGAGTCCCAATTAGCATAATAGTAGGAAATGCTTACGACGTCCTCTCAATAAGGACTGTTTTAATTAACTACTGGGTCAGTCTTTATAACGAACCTTCATTAATTCATGCAGTTTATATGCGTCTATAATTAAAAACAAATAGTTTAAATATCTATGACCCCCCACTTGACACTGGCAAGAGCGCTGAACATGCAGAAGAAAAAAAAGCCGCCTTGATTTAAAAAAATAATGACACGCGATTTCGCGCTTAAAAAATCTCGTGCTCACTCAAACTTAGACCCGGTCGAAACCTCGCGAACCGGGATGACCCTCGAGCGTAACGTTCAATGCACTAATTAAAAATTATCCCTAGCATCCATATTAAATAGTTGGGATTACTGGGGAAACTGATTAACTCGATACACGCCAAGTGCACCGCCAAGGTGAGTTACCGATTGCCGTCACGGATGGGAAACCGTCGGGAGCTAGCAACAAGCTAGCCGCTAGAAATTTATTGGACACGGTCCAGAGAATGTGTACTTGATTGAAAATTAAATTCATGTTTGCAGAAGTTCAAATCAACTTATTGTTGTATAACCTTAGTACACGGTCTGCCTAATAAATGATCAAGACATGTGTGTGGATTACTTTACCTTAGAATAAAAAATGCATTAACATCACTGGCTATTGCGATTTGTTTCATTACTGTTCACAAAACTACTGAAAATCATTTAAATAACTTCATTTAAAAACACGTAGACAAGACTAGAACTCTCTTGAGTTGGTTAACTTCTTAGTTATGGTCATTTTATTTCCCAGCTAAATAAAAACCAACAAAAAGCCATTCTTACAATCTCTCACCAGCAGATATTGAGAATGGATTGAGAATTAAAACTATGGTTGAGAATTTAAAAAATACAATTTTGATGAATTGATAAGCATTACATTGTAAACATTAGAAAACAATTTGTTTATGTTTATCGTATCATAAACAATAATTAGCACGCAACCTTGCAATTTCAGTCAAATTATTTTCAAATTTACCACCGTCTACTGTAACATTTTTGCGGTCAGTTAGCCAGATCTAAATGCGCATGATAAATCCGATAATGTGTTTAACATCATGCACTTATGACTTATGAACTTATATAAATAAACGAGATTGCAATCCCGCGCGAACACTACGCGACTGGAGTAATTCAACTGTGACATTAAAAAAACCTCAATAAATCCACGCCATGATTTTATCGTATAATTGTTCTGGTTCACTGAAACAGTATTGGGAGTAATACATATATGTATAAATTATGCTGTTTATGGAGGGTTATATTGATTTTATGTATAGGTAGACTTTTTGTGTGTATGCTGTTTGTAGATATTTTTTCAGAAGCAGAAATACAAGATTTTTTAAATATGAAAAGCATAATAAAGTCGTTACATTTTTTAAATGTATTTTTTTTTCAAATTCGTTTGTGATAATCTTCCACGGCTCTGGTTTTTTTGTTTCTGGAGGCTATACAAAACTTGTTAAAGAGCTTAGGGTAGGTTAGAATACAATTAAAAAGTAAACTGATCCGACTACATCCGTTAACTTGACAAAATAAGCGACACCAGGATATCGAGATAGCATAAAATGCCGTTGCACAGACTCGAGTAAACAGCTCTGGGTAACCTGGTTTATAGCCTCCTTAAATATATATTTAGCCTCATACACCTTTTGAGATAGATGCCATCATCAAGTACAGTATATAGCAAACGATGTTCTGTCAACCCATGTAATGCGAAGGGCGCAAATGGGATTACTGTCCAAAACCTCTCAATGATTAAAATTATTAAGTTGATGCTTAAGTCCAACATTATATCTGTACGTCATACGTTCTAGCTGTATTTCTATACCAATAAAACAGAAGTTCACGGTGAAATCACCAAAACTTCTGCTGATTACCTAAGCGGCATCATCATCAGCTCATTAAACGTGACCACCAAGGGGCACGAGCCTACCCGTATAGGATGATTAGGCCTTAGTCATCCACGCGGGCCCAGTGCGGCTTGGCCGACTTCAGGCACAACCTTCGTATCTCTTCGCAGGCGTGCGCAGGTACCCTCACGATGTTTTCCTTTGTCGTAAGACCGTCGGATAATGTAAATAGAAATTCGAAAACACATTGGTACGTGGCGGGATTTGAACCTGCGCCCTCCCGGTCGGAAGGAAACAGTCCTCTTACCATTGAGCCACCGACGCTCTCGACCTAAGCGGCATAATAATGTACAATGCATCGAAGCGCATCGAAAACCACATGAATTGCAAATACGTACCTTTGTTTACACGGGCACTGATTTAATTAACTTCGTTAATTTTGCTACGAAGCGGTAATTATGTGAGAGCGATGCGGCACGGTCAACGCTCATACAATCTTGGGATCGTTTTAATTGCACCCATTGCACAATACGGTAAGAATTTCCGTAATTAGAGATAAATAAATTGGACGGCCTCGTGAGGGCATGCCGCTATGGCTAGCGTGTTCGGTTTACGATCATGCACGTTTACAAACTACCACAATGGTAAGTAAAGATGGGTGACCGGAAAACTTTATCTCCAGGTCCTTGCTTTGGAATGCACGTTGGGTCCTGGCCTAATAAGGAGCTTAAACTATCTGTCAATCCGTGTTTGGTTCGCGTAAAGTTATAGGCTACTTGAAGAAAAAGGTAAGAAAATAAATAAAACCTTAAGTAAAGTGCAAAAGAGGGAAATATGTATCAATGAATTACTTGAAAATAGTCTATCAATATCTATTTAAAGCTAACATTCCAAACGCTCAATAAGGTTTATACATAGATTTTCCTACAATCTATATGATTAGACTACAGGATGAGATATGAAAGGACTTAGGAAAACCTGTCAAGTCACCCTCATTATATTATGAGAACCACTTATTAAGAGAGTATAGCTTTAACTTGTCATTATGTTTCCTATTATTCTCCCTTTTCTTTTCAACCAACAATTGATGCTCACATCACATTAATGAGATAAACAAAAATCAAAATCAACCACGACGCAGCGCACAACCTATTATTACGCTGATTTAAAATTTTGCCTGAATCATTGTCATTATTTTTATTAGTCAGTAGCCAGTACATAATAAGAAAAACTATAGTCTATACATTATGATTAAATAGGCACATTTATATATTATTATTATGATTGAATAGGCACATTTTTTTATCCATATATAAATTTGGTATTAATTATACTACCCAAATTGGACAACACTTAGATTTTTTATTGAAATAATATGGCAATAGGTAGACATATGGGGGTTTACCACCATCAACCAATACAAACAGACATGTTCATGTACACAAATACTTGTACTGAGATTGAACCCAAAACCCTTGTTGTAATAGCCGATGTCTCAAATATTACACCAGATGGGTGGTCTAAGACAAAGTCAAAGTCAAACCTTTTATTTCAAATAAGGCTTACACAAAGCACTTATGAATGTCAAAAAATATAATAAAAATCAATTAAAATACTAAACTAAAAATATGAGTTTTGATGCTTTGAAAAAAAGCGCTTCAGTGGTTTGGCCTGTTGAGAAAGAAGCACCCAAGAAAACTTCCTTCATAGTGGTCTCAAACAAGTTAAAATCAGAAGATGGAGGTCTATATACACATACTATAATAAACTACTCAAGCACTATACAGGAAAGCTCAATAGTTTGCTCAATAGAGTGTTGGACAATATCTTTGCATTCGTTAAATTTAAATTATCTTGTAATAGTATAAGTGATCCACCTCTAATAGGAGACACTCTCATAAACAAAAGATAGGACTTAAAACACAACACAAAAAAAAAGAATTTATATTTTTTCTATCACTCAATATTTGTGCCAATAAAACCCCCAGGGACCCTGAAAACATGCATAATCAATACAAGAGTTCCATAGTGCCAATATCCCTGCCTGTCTAACCCTCCAATCAGATACATCAAGTTACTTTTAACATATTAACTGCCAGGATTCCAAACAAAATATACAATCTATTATTTTTGTTGGATATATCCATCAACAGCGGTGAAAGGGTTAACTATTTCTTCTTAATATGTACAGGAATGCTCAACATTTCTTTACCTAAGTGATAAAGCGTATTCAATATGTATGTGTTAGATTTTGTTAAAATAAATAATATTTCATTTGATTTGACCACAATGCTCCATCCACTTCCCACACACAAAACAATACTAATGCTTTGACCTTGTTCATGGTTGTTCACTCCCAATCCACCAAGCATGACCAATTTAAATAGAGTAGTTTTTTGCCAACCAAATTTTGATATAACATAGAGTATTAAGTTTGTATAAGATGACAGCCGTGTGAAATTGAGTTCATTATCTTGTATTACAATTGTACTGTATGAAACCAGCTACTAATTTAGTGGGTAATATTGAATTTTATTGGATGAAATATACAATAAATTCAATATTATATTATTACTTGCAAGAGGTTCCTGGAGATGGCTGAATGGGAAAGTGGAGGCAGTGGCGTGCACAAAGGTTATGAGCAGGGTATGCAAAATAAATGATTTGAAATGCAGAAAAAATAATTTGAATTACTTTTTAGTACTGTTGTTGACTGCATGTCGCGTATCATTTAAAAATGTAGGGAAAATAAGGAGAGATCTTATAAGATTTTCCGTTTGTCAGGCAACACAGGAGTTATATGGAGTGCACACCACTGAGTGGAGGTATCATTTTAATTTACTATATTTATTACTACTGCATACAAAGAACTGAGTGATTTTAAGTAATCAGTCAGTTTGAGTCTTCAAACTGTAAGTTACGGTCAATCAACTGTATGTTTGTTACTGGAGCCTTGTTGGCTATTCAACAGGTAAACAAATTTCTCATTAAAAACCATATAGTCACTTACACAAGTCATTAATACACTAATTGGGTTTATACAAATTAAATTTAATATAAACTCATTAAAAACCATATAGTCACTTACACAAGTCATTAATTCACTAATTGGGTTTATACAAATTAAATTTAATATAAACCAAAGACAGAAGTCAATACCTATACTTACATTATAAACATTTCATACAAAAGCACAGGCCAAATAATAGATATTTTTGTAAGGTTATGCATATTTTTTTATGTCAAACTCACTCAACTGCCTAGTGGCAAATCCCCAACACATATATGCTAGGACCCCTAAGACCCATAAATAAAAATAAAAATTATAAATAAATACATGCCTTATCGTCATAAATTACTCTAATATAGTGATGGCAAAAGGTTGTATTTGTTTGTTGCATTTCACATGTAAACAGTTGAATGAAATTTTTGATAAAAATAGCTAGATTTTTTTTTCTAATAATTGGTACTCTTTACCATTATACATTTCAGAAATACTTTTTAAGCAAAAACATACAAACCTAATGCGAGACCTCTACCTGATTGCTACATGTTTTTATGTGCTTTAAACAATTAAGCATGTCATTAAGATTATGATAAGAAACTTTATAAATTGAATATATAAAGTTTATTAAGTTTTGTTACCTACTAAAAACTTTAATTTCAAATTTTAAGGTAGGTAGTAAAAATTTTTTATCAATTTTGAGTAAAAATGTTTTATGATACAATTCTAAGTTAGTAGCTTAAATACTTTGTTCTAGAAAAGATTTTTGCTGTTGTTGATGCTATAATATTCAATTCAAAACTTGTTGAATTGAATTTTTAGCCAAATTGTCAATCTCCTACACTATTTTGTAAAGTATACAATTTAAAATGAGAAAGATATAGGCCAAAACAACCTTTTCAAGCCTTTAGACAGCTCAGCTATGCATACAAGTGAACAGAAACTTGAACTTTTTAAAAGACTTACCTTGAAAACTGGTCTTCCAATTGTTTCCAAGCCGGCAAGGAATAAATCTATCCATATGCTCAGGCTGCACCAGAACAGGCTGCCTTTTGCTCACTGGGCTGCACTGTTGCAGCAAACGTCTTTCATAAGATTCACTAAACATTTTTATATCTGTCCTTGCACCAACTAACAAAGTTCAAAGCACCTCTGAATAGTAGAGGGTAATTGGAAGAATGAGACTAGAATATTATTTTGTTACGGGTAGGTTGTCAACCGTGCATGCTTCTATGTTTATTTAGTTATATTATCACGGCGACACAGAGAGAAGTGCTATCACCTCCGCTACTGAGCACCATTTGACTACGTTTGACACGGTCGATAGCGCAAGAAACCAATACATCGTTCAGGGAGTCATCGAATAGTAAACATGTAATTTCACTAAAACCAACAAACAGTGTAGTTTATTTGACTATAAATAGAGGAATTTTAGTCGATTTTTTATTATCGAAAATTAAAAATTTTGATTTATAAGACAAAGTGAAATATTGAAAGCGTGACATAAATAAACACGGTGTTGCTTTATTACAAAAATATGTTTGAATAAAAACCGTTGCCTGCCTGTACAAATTCACAGTTGTAAAATTTTTCCTAACAATTTTTTTCCAAACTGTAAATTATAATAACATCCTGCTTACTTCGAAAAACTGAACATTGGGATATTGTAAATTATATTAAATTATACAATAATCATTATCATGTAGTGTTAAAATATGTTTCCAACACCAAAATGGGGCCAAACCAAAATAGGAATATCTTATGATTAAATAAAATATTTTAAAAACTTGTCATTTAAAATTAATTAGGATTTATTAAATTTTGCAAAGATAGGGTAGAATTTATTTATATTGTTTTCTATTTGACGAATTACTTTTTTTAGTATAGCAACATTGTCACATATATTAACTTAAGCAATTATTACACTTTGCGATTTGCAGTTTGAATAGAACATCTAGAACAGTTGGCCTTACTAAATAAACCGGTCGGACCGATGTTTAATAGATTAATTTACTTCTAAGGTTTTAACGTGACTCAGAGTAACTACTCTTATTAAATATGTTTATAAGTGATCATTTTTAATACGAATCACTCAAAATCGTACAATAAAAATATTTTGCAAAAAAACTACCGACTTTTTATTTTTTACAGATTGAAGTCGGTATATTTTATTAAAAAATATCTTGTAATAGTAAATAATCTTTACCCCTGTTACTCTTTTATTTTTGGGATAAAATTAATAGACACCGTACAAATGTCTGTGTTTTTGGAATAAAATTAATAGAAACCGTACAAGTGGCTTTACAAATGAGTTAGCATGTGATATGCCGCACAGTGTAACAGCGAGCTTGCCTATGTGACGCGCCACCAGTTGCAGGCAGATCAACTGCCTGCAAATTCAAATGATTTATTTGTCTAACATAGGTACAGAGATGAGGTGGAACATAAGTTATAGTTCTCTATGTTTGGCCAGATATAGCATACAAATGTTATTGAAATAAAATTAAATCAATCAAAATGGAATCAAATACACATAACTACATTTAAAAATTATTAAAAAAATTTTAACACTATGCAATTATGAACTTAAAATAATGTTGTGTGGTGTCTGCAGATCGCAACTGGCAAGGTGTAATAAGTGCTTTACCAAGTGTTCGTTACCAATAAGATTGAGATTAAAGGGAGCGCTAACCACGAACACCAAAACCCTCATTTACCAAAGAAAAAGGCACCACGGTCGGGATATTGTCTCACTCTTATGCTGGGCCAGACCAACGGGAAATGTCATTATTTGAAGCGTTCTCTTCAGGTGTGGTACATAAACGCGATAATATTTAACGTTTTCACAACGCATTTTGCCGTTTGGCGATAACTCGACGGTCGGTACATCAAAGAGATTTTCGCGTGGATGAATGTATTGAAGCGGTCAGTGGTCACACTTGATATGTCAATTAGTGTTGTGATCGCATAGGGTTGCCCTCTTTTTTATATTTGCGTTTAAAGTACATTGGTTATTATAGGTGTTGCATTTTGTATTAGAAATTGTAATCCTTTGCGATACTAAAAACTGGTATTTATTTATTCCGTAATAAATATTCTATTACTACCAAATACCACTCGTCAATAAATAAAAAATAAGTTAATATGATATGAGATACGGTGAGTAATAAAAATATTTAGAAATGTTTGAACTATTGTAAGTGTGTAGCACCTACGACTAATATCAAAATCGGCATCATCAAATCAAATTATGCAAAATAAAGTATTTTCGCGTTATTTGTATGTATGAACAAAGAAACAATTATATAAGTATGTTTATTCATTGTTTAGTATGCATAATACATTATTATTGTAAAAACACGAGTTTGCCTAATGAAACATTGACATATGTTCCTTGTGAAATGGTAATTTATTTGCTAATGAATTTTGTGTGAAACATTAAAGAGCTATATAATGTTACTATCTCTCTTTTTTTATTAACAAAAAATAAATAAACTATGTCTTGTTTTAGTAGTACCAATTCCCCCCTTCATTTTACTATTTGACAAATAGGATATTTCACAATAGTTTAATAATGTTTAATCCTTAGATTAAGCATGTACTAGATGTAGTCATAAGACGTTGCCGCTCTTATATCATTGTAATGCAATACACGTCATGTATCTTTGTCTATCACACGAATCCTAGTTACGAGTAGAAGAGACGGTTGATAGACGTTTGACAACTCTGACGTCGTGTCATTTTGTGGCCTCCAAAGAGGCCAAAACATTACGAGCTGTCGTGCAAATTTTTCACAAAGTGTCATAATTTTAATAAATATTTTGAAAAGAAATAAGTAAACGTAGAAAAATGTCGTGTTCTGCGGTAAATTGTTCTTCAAGAACCACCAAAGGAGTAAAAGACCCGGAATTATCATTTCATAAGTAAATATTTGACGACATTTTCATTCATATTACGTAGTTGTAATGAGACTTATGGATAAAAAACATGTAGTAGTAGACTTTAAATAATGTTAGACATACATTAGCTTGTATTAATTGTAGAAATTACGTCTAAAACAATTAATATTATGCATGAAAATTTAAGGATGTTACATAGTGATGTACTCAACATAGAATTTAATTCCATCGATAGTATTTCTTTAACAGTTTCTTTTATACAATTATTGAATTTTTAGGTTCCCGAAATGTCCACAAATCAGAGAAGAATGGGTAAAAGTGTAAGGCGTGAAAACTGGGAGCCTACGAAGAACTCCAGGCTTTGCTCAAAACATTTTGAGCAATCCTGTTTCATCGTAGGCTTATCAATAAAAAAGAAATCCGATGCAGTACCAACCATTTTTGAAGGATATCCTGGATATTATCAACCTGTTAGTTATTTTACTATTTAGACCCTTTTATGCGAGTCTTTTCTGTATAACTGGTTAGAGAAAGTAAGTTTTTTGTTTTCTTTAGATAGAAATAAATCTGTTTCTATACTATATATTTTAAAGTTTAAATTGGAATAGCATGACAATAAAAAGCGTACCGATAATGAAGTATGTTGTTTAAAGGCATACAAATAAAGTTCCTTTACAACAAACTACTGAGTGACAGATCTATCCGATCTGTCAGATTTTGTTCCACAAATCGTCGTGGGACTTCTTTCGTGAAACAGACTTTATGTAGAAACTTACACAATCACAAAGAGAATGGCGATTCGCGTAGTTCAAATATTAGAGAAAAAGTCAAACTTGTTAATATTATAAAAGATATTTTATTAATTTCACATAGTTGGAAATCATGTTTTTTGAGGAAATGCTGACTCACTGTAGATATCTGATTAAGGACAAAAACAATTGCAAATTGATAATGGCCATTGAATAACTACTTACTGAGTTTCTTGCCAGAGTCTTCTTAATATAATCAAATCTTTGAACCGGTGTGGTAGATTCAAAATACTTTTTAATTTCTTTTTAGGGTTCCGTAGTCAAACAGCAAAAAACAGAACCCTTATAGATTCGTCATGTCTGTATGTTTGTCCGAATATCACATCAACTTTTCTCAGAAAATTTAAAAACTATAAAAATATTGTTATAATTTTGCAAGAACATATTTGTGTTCTGTAATCCACATTATAATTTTAACAAAAAAACATGAAAAAAAAAAGTTTTTAGGTCGCATATTTTAAACTGAAACTTTTTTTTCATGATACCCACTATTGTGGGTTATCAATGTAGGTATGTATGGGTCTTTAAAAATGATAATGAGGCTTTCAGTATATATTTTTTAAATAAAATAATTTTTAAGTTTGAGTTTGTGAGTGTTATTTAAAATTTGTTATTTTACCGTAAAAATATAATATAGTCTATTTAATACCTACCAATAATATTTTGTTTTATTTGTTCCAACATCATCTAATTTTTAACCCAGGAAGACCAAACTTCAAAATATTTGCGTATAAAATTTATTATGGTAACGCTTTATTTTTAATTTTTGTTGTAGATAAAATTAACAGCGTTGCTGTATCTGACTCCATGTTATTTTTAACACAATTTATAATCATCTAATTCTGCAGGTGCGACGACGACGCCCGGCTTAATTCTAGCAATATGTTCGATACCAAGGTCACATCCCTAGTGACGCACACTAATACAAATCTGTAACTGCACACTAACAAAAATTAGACACCGCCTTTCAATATACAGTCTGTCTACCTCATAATATGTCTATGGTTTAATCTTTGTATGGTTACACGTAGCGGATGACATTACAGAATGCACAATATGATATAACCCATGTTGACCCTCGCCATGTGTAGACTATTGAAAATTTATGGAAACCATGATACTGGGCTATGGAATTGTTTTTTGTATAGACTAGTCAGACCATAAACTAGTCTCAAAGATAAGCGACAGGCGGTAACTCGCTGCGGCTAGATGGGCTCCCTAATGGTCGCTTGGCTCGCTTGCAGTGGGGCGACTGAGGCCGACGTAGACGCACGCTTTTAGTTCAAAAAAAAAAACCGTGCCAGTACTTCTAGACCTACCAAACTGTATCACTTAAAATTTTGTAAATAACTCATTTTAATAAGTTATATTCATGTTATAGATTAAATATTAAAAACTGACGAGGACCGAAACACGTATAATTTATTTCCAAAAAACATGAATTTTGGATTGAGCTAGTTTATAACTGAATGGTGCGATATTAATTTGAATGTTTGGAAACGAGTTGTCATTTAAGTTCGAAATGCAAAAACTGACTGAAATTCGACACACCTTAGCGAGACTCCTTCCATTTTAATACGTTCATACAATAAATAAAATTTACATTTGCTACCAAGCCACCAAATGTTGGAATAACATACCACCTCCAATAAGAGCAGCTCCATCAAAATATACTTTTAAAAAAAATTAAAAATGTTTTATTAGAAAAACAGATAGAGGAAACGTTGGCTTGGTGGCGGACCTCGGGGGCCTGGTAGGGGTGTAAGGAGGTAGTTTATTTGTAAGACATATTCACTTTAAGTTACTCCATTCTTATTTAAGTATATTTAACACCTATCCAATTTTATATCTATGTGTTTGGTTGTTCATAGTTTATTTATATATTTTTTTTATAAAGTGCTCATTACATACACACTGTTATACATTTATTATTATAATTTTAAATATTATCCGTGTGGACTTTGTCCATTTTAATAAATCATCAGCACTGCAGTCTCGTCCGCGCAATGGC
>PQWD01000696.1:0-33736 GCA_019425675.1 Leucinodes orbonalis
GTCTTCGATATATTCAGATGTAAGAGAAAGATTTTTTAATATAAGATTTATAAAAGTAGTTTTAAGACAACCAGATGGACCAGAAACTACAATAATATTATTATTTCTATTTTTCAATGCATTTCTTAGAGAAAGAAGTTTTACTTTTTGAGTAGTTGAAAAATTAGACAATAACTCATTTGAGTTTTCTGTAATTGTAAAGTCATTAGAATCAGATTCAAATTATGAAAAACTGTTTTCAGTGTCACTAAGAAAATTTATATCTTTATCTGACATTTTAGAGGGTATTTTTATTAATAAAATGGAGCCACCAGGAATTGAACCCGGGCCTACTGCTTGCGGAGCAGCCGCTCTACCACTGAGCTATGACCCCAAAATTTTCAATATTAGATTGTAAAATAGTAAAACGTAATTGAGACTTAAATTAGCAAACGACACCAGTTCATAAACAAGAGTTAAATGGAAAAAGGTTATGATGATTATTTTAAATTCAATATCAAAACATTTATAGATTAGTGGTTATAATGCTGAAGAATACAATTACAAATAGCTTACCTGCTTAATTCCTTTAAAAGTGTTATCCAGTTATGTCGACTAAGGATTGTAAAGTTTTTTAGACAAAAAATAGTTTTACTATCTTTGTTCTTAAAGCATTTGTATTTGTTATCTACAATATGTAAATTAAGAGATAAAATTTTAGAAGTTCGCGTGATATTGTAAATGTCAAATAATAATATTTGACTCGAGCTTTAGTAGCTAATTACATGTATTTGTAAAAGTTTTTAGTGTTATTTTACAAGAGAAATTTAGGTAATCATTGTATTTTTCTTTAACAACTAAAATCTCTCGTGCATAAATTCAAATTTTCAAACTTATTTTTTAACAAGAGTCTTGTTATTATTAAATTCTGTTGTCAGAACAATTGTATTGTTTTTAAAAAAATTACAATTGTATTTTCATCTTATAAAAATATTTACAATTGAATCACATTTCTTAAAATTTTAAAATTGTCACACTAGATAAAATAAATATTCTTAAACAATGTATTTATAATAGTCTCACTATATTTTTATACTTTAATTTGATAATATAATAAATTACTAAGTTTTATAGTAATTATTTACATTATTTTTAGACTAGCTATTATATTTGATATAAGAACTTGTCTACTTTCCTATTATTATGTCTAGTATAAAATTTATAATTTTTTATATAAAAAAATTGGAGCCACCAGGAATCGAACCCGGGCACACTGCATGCAAAGCAGCCGCTCTACCCCTGAGCTATGGCCCCTTGATTTTGGGAATAGTATGAATAATATATTTAGATTTAAAAAAAAGTTTAATATTATATGTAGTTTATATAAAATACTAAATGTAGATTAAGAGAATAAATATAGATATTATATGATAAATTGTATCTCAATGATAAATTTTATTATTTGTTTTTTTATGCCCATGAGTAGGAGTTTAAACGTAGAAGAAACTTTAGTTCTCAGTAAATTTTCATCACTAAAAAATAAAGAACTTTCAGATGTTACAAAAGTCAATTTTAATTTAAAAAAGCAAAAGTTTTTTATTGAATCACCAAAAGTGTACGAATTTGAAGATACGGATTCCCTGTTAATATTAGGAGATCCCAAACAAGTAATTGATATTGATTTTATAAAAAAGATGTACTCAGATAAAATGAAAAACATAAAAAAATAAATTTTTTATTTTTTAATTATAAAAATCTCGTACTGGTTATTTTCAATATAACTATTATTTATATTTAGTAATTTATTTAATTCTAAATTAAATAAATCATTAAAAATACAATTAGAATCTAATTTCTTTATATCTTTGTAATATTTATCTGTAGAATTAAACTTTACCATTTTATATTTTTTATTATTTAGACTTAACACGTCAATATTAAAAATTGAACAAGATAGACATTTTATAGGAACATCTATTTTTACATTTTCTTGATCATAAGAAACAGTCCCGGTAAAAGTATTTTTGAATATTAAAAGTATTTCTGTTTTATATTTTCTTATGTAGAAATCTTCTTCAAGTAAAATTCGCTCTTTCGAAGTGAAGTAGTAAAACCACATTCCTTGATCGTATAAGTCACTAAATATACAAGACAAGCTATCAAAGCCTTTTGCGTAATGCAAATAAGAGTAATTTGTTACATCTTTGGGTATAAAATCAAATGTTTTATAAAGTTTAGAAATGTAATTCCAACAATGTAAATTTCTTTTATCAACTTTCAAAAGAAGCAAAAGTAAGTCTTTTTCCTCAATAGGGTTATTTTTTTTATAATGAAATATCTGTGGTACCAAGAATCATAAGATTTTGGATTAAACCCCAAAGCTTTTAAAGTGACATATAATTGTTCCTTAAAATATTCTCTATTATCTTGATTATTGTCTATTGAATTACCGTCTTTTGAATTATTATTAATTACATTACCGTCTTTTGAATTATTATTAATTACATTACCATCTTTTGAATTATTATTAATTACATTACCGTCTTTTGAATTATTATTAATTACATTACCATCTTTTAAATTATTATTGTCTTTTAAATTATCATATTGACTCTTGTTTCTATTACTTTGATTATAATACTCTTTTTTTAATATATTCCATCCTTTGTAATCTTCTGTACAATATTTAAGTCTTTCTAAATACCTTTTATATAAATTTTCAATTTTATCAATTTTGTTTATCTTTTTTAATATTTCGATATTCTCCAAATATTCTCCTTCTTTCGTGTTATGCAAAATCATGCAGGGAAAAAATTAAAATTTTAAAACAAAGATTTTTTTATCCCCTAAAATGCAAATATTTGTAAAAACACTTACAGGAAAAACTATCACTTTGGAAGTGGAGTCTAATGATTCTATTGAAAATGTAAAAGCAAAAATACAAGATAAAGAAGGTATTCCTCCAGATCAACAAAGACTTATCTTTGCAGGAAAACAACTTGAAGATGGGAGAACTCTTAGTGACTACAATATACAAAAGGAAAGCACTTTGCATTTAGTTTTAAGACTTAGAGGAGGAAATAAAAAGGAAAAGACTTGGAAAACACCAAAAGTTGTAAAACCAGTTGTTGTAAAAGAAAAAATGGGCTGGCTTAAAAATTTTAGAATTGGTAATGACGGGACAGTTCAAGTTATTGGAAAAATGTGTGAAACGTGTAATGATTGCTCTTTTATGGCTAATATGAAATTTAACTATAAGTGTGGGAAATGTGGAACATCTGAAGCTAAACAAGGAATTACTGCTTAATAAAATGGTTCTTTAAAATATTTTATTTACAACAACGTGACGCGAAATGAAAGTAAAATCTTTTTTTATAATTTACAACAACTTGACGCGAATGAAAGTAAAATATTTTTTTATAATTTACATTAACTTGACGCGAAATTAAAGTAAAATGTTATAAAATTTACAACAACGTGACGCGAATGAAAGTAAAATGTTATAAAATTTACATTAACGTGACGCGAAATGAAAAATAGTTCTTTAATTAAAAAATAAATCAATTACAAAAAATAGACAAACAAAAAAACAACGTGACGCGAAATGAAAGTAAAAAGACATCGTATCAAATTCCCAATATGTTACACCAATGACGCACAACAAATTAAATAAACTAATTAAAAAAATATTTTTTGATTTTTTAAATAAAATTCTGCTGTATACGAAATAGAAAATACTAGGAATAGCTCCTTCTAAGATATCGGGGGATTCAGTAAAAGTATACGCTACTGAATAATCAACAGATTCTATCTCTTTAGTTCCTCCAATTAAATTTAGCAGTGAAAACGCACAATTGTCTACTAATTTTAAATTTGGTAAGAAAAGTAAAAAAATGTTAAATCTTGGATTATAAACTAATAAAGACATCACATTACAATTTGGATAAGAGAAATTATTTCTTTAGCATACTTTTTAAATATTGCGGGGTAAAATCTTTCACAATACTCAATACTAAAAAAAAATAAAAATTTTGATTTTTTTTGAATTTCCATACGGCGAAAGGTAAAAATAAATAGAAAACAATAGAATGCAATAAATCTTTTCTAGAATGTAAACAAAATAGAATCATCGGTATACAATTACTAAAAGTTTTGTTACAAATTAAAAATGTAAAAAGCCAAAAAAAATATTCTACCTTAATACAATTAATTGAGTGTGACACCATAATTATTGTAAAAAGCATAATTGACAATTGAAAAATATCTGATAAATTGTATTTCTGAGATCTTCGCTGAACAAAATCAAAACTTTTTTTTAATAAAAAAGTAATCAATATAAAAAAAATAATAAAACTCACAAAGAGATAAATTTTGTTTACACCAGAAAACTTTTCATAAATTTCTTGTGATAAAAAATAGTGCTGTTTATACAAATCGTCAATATTTTGTGATGTACTCGTTTCTTTTTTTAAAATAGAACATTTTTGGTCGTAAAATTTTTTCATAAAGTCTAGGTCATTTACTAACTCAGGAATTATATTTCCATATGCGTTGTATGGAATACTTGCACCTGTTAAATAACTTACTGTAGGTAGAATATCATCTTGATGAACAACATTGATTTCTTTATTTTTAATATTATTTTTTAAAAAGTCGTTTTCAAGGTCATAACGCCTACTAATAAAATCTCGTCTCAGTTTTTTCGTATTCTCACTGACGAGATAAAGCGGAATTTCTTTTTTTGATATAAAAGAGACAAATGATGACATTTCATAGGAACTACACCCTCCATGTTCCCTTCATCAGTTACCCCATGATCACTGGTCAAAATAAGTAACGTATCATCGTCCATTTTATTGTATATTTCGTAAATCATATTGTCAAATCTAACTAGAGATTCTTTTAAAGTGATATGACTCGTAGTTCCATGTATATGCCCAAAAGAATCAAGAGATATTAAATGAGAAATGATACATCGATCAACACCAACTCTTTCGAGTAGAGACGAAATAGCATTTTTCTCGTTTTGCACGAGATTTGATTTAGAATACGGATCGAACATATACGTGTGACATTTATTAAGAATTGGACACAATCCTTGCCATGTAGCATCTCCGAAAAAGGAAAGACTACCATTATATGTTTTATACATTTGATCAACCATGTTATCAATATTTAAAGAAGCTTTTAAAAATGTTTTACTACCTTCTAAAAAGTTAGATGGTGTTCCAGTTAATAATCCAGTAATTCTACAAGTTGTAGAAGTAGGAATGCCGCAAACACTTAAAGCTTCAAATTTATGTGGTAATGAAGAATATTTTACCATATTGTTGTGTAAATAATGTGGTGGATTTAGAGAGTTCTGTAAAATGTAGTCATATCTTAAGGCATCAAAAACAATATAAATTATAGATTTGTATTTTGGAGTGGACGACAAACTAGAAATATTCGGATTAAATTTGACTTGTTTAAATATTCCATTTAAGAAAAAATATATTTCCGCCAAAGACAAAAGTTTAATTAACATTTTAGGGGTTTACGAAATATTTTTTTTTAGAATTGTTTTGATCACGTCATATTAGAAAATACATAGACTTTTAATCGACACAGTCATTAAAAAATAAATAGAAAATACATAGACTTTTTATAAACACAGTCATTAAAAAATAAATAGAAAATGAATATAAACACAGTCATTAAAAAATAAATATAAACTTTTAATCAACACAGTCATTAAAAATAATTAAAAAAACTTTCTATTAAAAAATTTAGATTTTCCAACCATATAAATTTTTTTGCCTTTTTCAACTACGGAAGCTTCTCCTTTAATTCCCCAATTTTCTCTGTTTGAGTTGTGTTTTTCCATATTTTCTGAAAAGGAAGACATCAAACATGAGAGATTTTCGTATTTTTTCCCTTTATAAGTTAAATTTATATTTCTATTAGTTTTTAAACTAACATTAGAAGAAATGTCAATTTTATTATTAATAAGTGGTTTTTTATCTTGTCTTGTACTTTTTTCAGTGTGCTTGTTGTAATTTCCACTGTTTTGGAAAGTAAATTTATTTTTAAATTGATTTTCTCTTCCTTGCCAATTATTTTTGCTACTTTTTGAGTTTCGTGTAGAATTTTGTCTTTTACAATTAACTCTTAGTAGCTCTTGTAAATTGTATCTTTTGTAGCTTCTTGATAATTTGTATCTTTTAACTTTTTATCTTTTGTATTTGCCTCTTTAGTATTTTCTTGTAAATTTGTATTTTTAAACTCTTCGGTCACATTTTTGTCTTTCAAGTCTCCATGCACATTTTTGTCTTTCAAGTCTCCATGCACATTTTTAACTTCAAAATTTTCTTGTAAATTTAAATTCTTAAAATCCTCTTGTAAAGTTTTTACTTGTAAAATTTTCAGATAATATTTTACTTGTAATATTTTTATCTATAGATTTATTTACTTCAGTAGTAACAGGTGATTTACTAATCTCATTTGTTTGTTCTTTTACTGCCTTATTATCATTCAACTTATACACATTTTCTTCTTTTTCAATTGATTCTATAATTTCATTCTTTTTTAGTCTTTCGTCGATTTCTTTGCAAGCACATTCCTCCATATTCCATTATAACCAGCGCAATTTTCTACTGCTTTCTTATACATTGTAAATTCTTCATTTGTTACTGAAGTTATTGATTTCATATAAGACAAGTTAAAAGACAATGACAATAAAACAACATACTTATTATTTTCATAAATAGCATTTCTAATTATTATTACATCATTATTTCTCCATATAAATTCAGCATAGATAATTGATTCGGGAGAGTTCATGCATATTTTAACAATAAATTTACTATCCATAATTTTAAAGGGTAAAAATTTTATTAAAAGTTAAGACGAGGCACTTCATTTTTATAATTTACAAAAAATTTGTAGCATAAATTGAGAATAAAATTTTGTAGCATAAAAGTGAGATTAAAGATTTAGAGGAAGCAAATAAAATATAGTGGGAAAAGTTCACCAAGGTCATTATAGAAATTTTACTTTTTTTACAATTATAAGAAATATTATACAATTCTCGTCTATTAATTAAAAAAGAAGTAAGCTTTTTTTACAATTATAGAAGTATTAAAAAAGAAGTAAAACTTTTTTTACAATTATAGAAGTATAAACAGTTCTCTTCTATTAATTAAAAAAGAAGTTAAGATTATAAAATTACAAGAAATATTAAGATATTTATTTTTATTATCAAAAAAGTATATCGTACTATTTCTAACGAATAAATTTTTACCCTATGGATGAAAAGATTCTTTCAAAACATAACACCCTGGGAAGCACAGGTTAATACAGACGATAAAACTGTATCAATCAATTATGATAAAATTACTACCCAGTTTGGGTGTAAAAAATATACTGACAACTTAACCAAAAAACTTGAAGAAGTCTCTGGAAGTACTGCGCATTTTTATTTTTCTAGAAATATCGTTTTTGCGCACAGAGACTTTGACATTTTATTGGAAAAAATAAAATCAAAAAATATTTATTTATATACTGGTCGGGGACCAAGTAGTGAAAGTATGCATTTAGGGCATGTTATACCCTTCCAATTATGTAAATACTTCCAAGATACTTTTAAATGTCCCTTAGTAATTCAATTAACTGATGATGAAAAATTTTTATTTAAGAATCAATCTCTCGACGAATCTTTAAAATATTGTAAAGAAAATATAAAAGACATTATTGCATTTGGATTTGATCCAGAACTGACTTATATTTTCAGTAATGTTGAATCTTCACATTATTTCGAAAAAAATACTTTAAAAATATCTAAATCTATAAGTCTTAATGAAGCTTGTAAAGTTTTTGGATTTGACATGAATTCAAACATAGGAATGATAAATTTCCCTGCTAAGGAAATCGCACCATGTTACGCTTCATCTTTTAATTTTTTAAAAAAGGGATCTATGTGTCTTATACCATGTGCAGTAGATCAAGATCCTTATTTTAGACTTGCTAGAGACAAAGCTAATGTTTTAAAAGAACCTAAACCTACAACACTTTATGTTTCTTTATTGCCTGATTTGAAAGGAGTTAATAGAAAAATGTCAGCTAGCGACAATACAAGTTCAATATTTTTGACAGATACTCCTCAACAAATCTCAAATAAAATAAAAAAATACGCTTTTAGTGGTGGAAAAGAGACATTAGAAGAACACAGGTTATTAGGAGGAGATACAAGTGTTGACATTTCTTACCAGTATTTAAGATATTTTTACACTGACGAAGAAGATTTAAAAAAATAAAAAGTGCTTATGAAAAGGGGGAAATGTCTCAGGTGAACTTAAAAATATTTGCATAGGAGTTATACAAAATTTTGTAAAAGATTATCAAGAAAGAAGAAAAAAGATAACAAATGAAATATTTGAAAAATTTTGTTCCCGATTATAAAAAATAAAAAGGTTTTACCCCTAGTTCTTTTCAAAGTGTTTGGTTTATGCCAATCATTCGTTCCAAAGAACGACAAATTTAAAAGTCAATTGCATGATTTTTAGTACATTTTCATTTAACATCTTTAAACAATATTTTATACAAAAAATATGAGCAACATGAAATTTATTTATGCAACAGAAAATCAATTATGCATTTAATTGAATTTGTTTATGCAATTAAAAAATATGAGCAACATGAAATTTATTTATGCAACAGAAATCAATTATGCATTTAAATCAAATTTGTTTATGCAATAAAAATAGTTTTATTTATGCAATTAAAAAATATTTATGCAATAAAAATAGTTTTATTTATGCAATTATAAATCGAATTTGTTTATGCAATAGTAGGTTTTTTAGTTTATGCAATTTAAATAGTTTTGCAATAAGTTCATTTGTATTTTAGAATAATAAGTTAGTATTAAATTAATATAATTTAATTAGTAGTGTTATTATCTGAAACTTCAATAACTTTAATATTAAATAATTCACTTGGCTTATTTTTCTTATCTTTTTCTTCATCCTGCTTATTAGCTTTTATAACATTTTTCACTATAACATTGATTTTGCCAACAGAAGGTAAAAAATTATCCAGATTTTTTGAAAATTCTTCTAAATCTTTTATTTCTTTTTCAGTCAAAGAGAAATTCACAGATTTAGGTTTAAAATCTTTAAGCAAGAAATCAGAAGTAGGTGTTTTATAAGTTGAATCCAAGTTTGAAAAAGAAGCAGGTTTTGTATTCTTTTTAAGTGCTAAAGGAGTTTCTATTTTACTATCATTCTTTTATTATCAAAGTTAAATGGATTTAATGACATTTTTGGTTTATCGTCTTTTGATAAACCACTTATACTTTTTTAGAAGGTAAAACAGGTTTTTCTTTTTTATCAGATTTGACTTTTTCTCTTTGTGATTTTGTAGAGGATTTATTTCTTTTGTCTGATATTTTTATAAATATGCCATTGTCTTCCGAACTTGAACTACCTGAATCTTCAAGTTTTTCCATCTTTTTTTCGTGTATTGTTTTTGCTGTTTCTTTTCTAGGAACTACATCTTCTTCCTTTTTTATTGACTTTGCAAGTACAGCATTTGTAAATAAAAGGACATAAAGTAGGTTTACAATAAAATTCATATTGTTTTTAATTTGTAAGTTTAAATATTTAAAAGTGAAACAATGTTTCAGAATGAAACATTTTTCATTATATTTTAATTTATATTTTATATGGTTGATTACAAACTTATTATATAATTTGTTAATAATAAATTAAAATACTATTAATGTAATATAAATTATAATTTGATAATGTAATATATTATATTAATTAAATATATAAAAATAATTTATATTGTATATATAAATAACTTATAAATTGAGTTATATGGAATATAAAAATAAGTTAAATTGAATATAAAAATAACTTATAAATTGAGTTATATGGAATATAAAAATAAGTTAAATTGAATATATAAATAACTTATAAATTAAGTTATATGGAATATATAAATAAGTTAAATTGAAATATGAATCAAGTTTTATTTATAACAAACTTATAATAAATTCTATATACTAAGAAAAAAGTACAAATAGTTGCAATAATATAACCATTGTATAAATAACTTAATAAGAATATTATGTGTATATAAATGACTAATAAATAAGTCCTATCATCAATTTGTATCTTCTTAAGGCATCTAAAAGCTTTAGTAATATTTTTATCTGTTCCTAATCCTTTCAAATACATAAAAAACAAACTAACAAGTCCTTCTGCATTATTTGTTGAGGCAGATGTCAAATAATATGCAAAAGCTGTCTCATATGACTTATCAATCCCTTTTCCATAAAAATAACAATCTCCTAATTTATTACAAACAGTCAAAGAAGACATTTCAGATTTCTTGTACAATTTAAATAAGACTTTTTTAAAAAGTCTTGTTTAAAAATATTTTCTTGTTCTAACAAGTAAATTGCATTACTTAAAGAAGATTCAGATCCCATTTCTATGCTCATAAGTAAAAAAATAGACATGAAACAAATTCCTTATTTTTATATTTTTCATATGCCTTATTTTGTATATCTATAACTATTTCATCATATTCAAGTAATGCCCTAATCTAAAAAGTGCTGATTTATAATCTCCTTTTTTGTAATAATTTTCCCCATCTATGAAATTGCAGGTAAATACCCCAAAGAAACAGACCTAGATAAATAAAAAGAAGCATAAGCTTCAATTTGAAAATGATCTCTAAATAAAAGAAAAAGTCTAAAATCTGCTTCATTAAAACTGTAATCAGAAATCAAATCGAAATGTTCTTTAGCACCTGAAAATCTTTATATTCATTAGACATTAAAATTTTACCAATACCATTGTAAGAAATATAATCCTTCCCAATTCTTTACCTTTAAGATAAAAGTTAGAGACTTGTCAATTGACTTCTCAACACCTTCACCATAAAAATAAGCCTCTCCTAAATAACCAAAGGATTCTGGTACATTTTTTGATGCTAAATATTCTAAAAGGGGTATGTGATCTTTTAAATGTAACTTTTTGCAGCTAAAAGTTCAAAAAATATTTTTAAACTTTTTTATCTCTGCTTCTTACCAATATAAGTAAATTTTTATAATCTTTAATTTTATCTTTATAATAAATCTTAGGTATAAAATTATATCCATTTTCTAAATATTTTTTATAGCATTTTCTACCCATTTTTAATAAATACTTGCAACTATCTTTAGTTGTACCAAACATCTCATTGGTAGACAAGACAAGAGAAGTACAAACAAAATTAAAATATTTTTTAGACATCACCAAATCAAAAAAAGCATCAATTTTAACTTCACCAGGGAAAAAATATTTCTTACAAATATAAGAAATAAAATAATCATTTGAACTTTGAAGATTATCTAATAACGTCATTCCTTTAATAATATCTCCATTTGACAATACAGTTTCCTCAAAATTGTACAAAAAATACAACCTAAAAAAAATAGAAATTGCATGACCTTCTGTTTATGCAAAATTTATTTATTTTTTATTTATAGGAAAACAAGAAAAATCTTATTAATATGATATTTTGTAAAATTATAAATTTGTTTGTAACTAAACAAAAGATTAATAAAAGATAAGGTTAATTTTAATATTGAACTTAATCCATTGTATAGACATTTGTAATGTAATTAATTTGTATGAAATTTATGAAATTTTTTGTATGATACAATTTTTACATTACTTATAGACATGTTATTTATAATAATAATTATCTATTAAGTTAATTTGCATGAAAATATCGAGACATCTCTTTATTAAAATATTTTGACTTTTTGCATAAAATATGAGATTTATCTTTTGTTTTAAAATAAGTTTATTTTGCTATGTAAATTATTGTATTGAGCCAATTTGCTTTCAATAATTAATTAAAATAAAAGTAATTAATTTTGAAATTTTACAGGTAAAATATAAATCTTTATTCGTTGCAATTCTAAATTAATTTATTTTTACAGGTACAATATAAATTTTTATTCTAATGCAATTCTAAATTAATTTCTCTAAACTTTACAGGTAAAATAATAAATCTTTATTCTTTAAATTCTCTTTTTTTCTCCCTTTCTAATGACTAGTACATTTTCTTGAAGAGGTAATAAAAACAATTGATAATAAAATCTTATTGAAAGAGTTAAAGACTACATTAATAAGGAAAATGTATCATGTAAACAATTAGAAGTTGTTATACAACAAGATCCAGAATTAAGAAAATACGAGTCTTTATTATTAGAAGCTCATAAACTCTTTGTCTATTCCCCAAGAAATGCTTGATAACTTAGCTTGTAAAGATTTGACTCCATTTGAAAACAGGGATATGGACATTGTCATGTGCTACACGTTTTATTCGGGAGTTTGTGTAATTTTAAGAAAATATTTACCCGATGACTTGTACGAAAGAATAATTGACATTTACGAGGAAGCCAATATAAAACTAAATGTACCAAGAAATGATGAAGAAGAAAATGAAATATTTTTTACAATTTTAAGAGAGTTTTTTACTAAGTTTTATATCCCAGTGAAGCTTTCAGGAGCTGAAGTACATCTTACTGAATATGACTATGGAGTACTTTATTATGAGAAAATGTTACCAACAGAAAAAGTACCCGATTTTATGCTAAAGAAAAAACGAAATTTAGTTGTTGATGGAAAAATGGAAAATGAAATTTTAACAATGTGTTTTTAAATTAAATATTTTATTTTAAAATTTGTAAATTCTACTTTTATTTGTAGATTGTAAAGTCAATGAGTCTCATCTTTATTGCTTTTTTAATTTTAATACAATTTGAAAATTTTTATTCTAAACTTGTAAAATCTAATTATATTAAAAATTTTTAGTCATCTTATATTTGGAGATTGTAAAATCTAATTTACAATCTAAAATGGTAAACTTTACTTATATCTGGATATTACAAAATTCTACTTTTATTTAAAAATTGTAAATTCTATTTTTATTTAAAAATATTTTTAGTCATCTTATATTTGTAGATTGTAAATTCTAATTTATATTTGAAACTTGAAAATATTTGAGAGTTTATATAGAAAGCATCATTTTTATTTATAAGATATGACAGTAATTTTAAAATATTTAACAAAATAATTCATTGGCTAGCTTGTTTAGTTAAATAACAAATTTATTGGAAATGACGTCATTATTGGCACATTTACGTGTAAAAATATTAATTTAAATGTGTACTTACATTTTCTGCAATAACATGTAATATCTTAAATTCAAATTACCACGTCAGCAATATAGTACTTGGAGTTATTCAAGATACAAACAAAAATTTATAATCCACTCATAATTTTTAATATATGAAAAAACAATAAAATATTACTTTTAATCTAATAAGTCTAAAATGACAACTTATCTGTAAAAATTTTTACTATAAAAGAAATTTTTATATTACCCCTTTATATGTTTCTTAGTTTGATTAATTTGGTTCTTGCAACCTAAAATTTAATAAATTTAACTCGTAATACTGAAATTTCTTATGTAATTCCTAAAGATTATTTTTTTGAGGGAGAAAATTTATCTTTTCTGTATTCTTCTGTAATTGCAATAAGAGAATGTGTGGAATATTTAGATGATGGTTGGCATAATGTCTGTAGCTTTAATTGCTATTTTTTATTATCAAAACTTAAATCATTTGATTTGAAAAGTGAAGAAGGGGAAAAGGCTGATATTATTATTGCGCTGATTGAGGATTTTTCTAATTTTTTTGATAATAATTTTAGACTTATAAATTATGAGGTATTGCTAAACTTATTAGATGTTTTAAAAATATAGATTGTTTAAAATACAACTCGAAACAACATAATTTTGCGTATTTAAATGGTATTGTTAATATTTTAGATAAATGGCAATCTTATTATGAAATATTAAAAAAAATTTGTGATGACTACAAATTACTAGTAAAAAATTTAAACCTTACAAACATAGATTTGATTCGGGATAATTTTGAATCTTTAATTGAAATTATAAACTATGAGTCAAAGTTTCCGGTTATAGGTAGTATTACTAGTATCAAAAGTATGCGTGATAGATTAAATAATCTTATAGAGTAAATGAAAAATTGAATAAGAATAAATAATTTATTTTATTTTGCCTTAAAGTTTTAGTAAAAGCCAATTGTAAAATTTTTGAAAAATATTTTTATTAAATTATTAGAAATGACGTCATTTTTAATCATATAATTTTTTATTATAAATTTATAGTTGCTTTATCATTACTAAAACATGTATTTCTTAATGTTGAAAGTTGTATAAAGAATTTTTAGAATAAAAATGGGATTAAAAAATTATACTAAAAATGTCGTAATTATATATTTAAAGTAGCTTGATATTAAAAATAATTATATTATAGTTTCAAATGGGTCTTTTTAGATCTAACTTATGTTTTATATTTACTAATAGCCTACGTTTTCGATACACAATATTCGACTTTTTTAAATAAATTATAGTACCGACAATTAGTATTAAACATTTGATCATTATTATACAAAATGTAGTCAAAATAAAAGGTTTAGAACTAATGACATTAGTAATTTTTTTTATTTGTATACAAAATATTCAAGACTTAACGATTTACATTATTATTGTAGATAAAATTTCTAAATATGTCTCTTTAATCGATAAAACGACATAAACCTTGAGTCTATGCATAAATGACTAACAAAAAATATTGTATTCATTTCTTTGTCAATATTTAAATTTAAAAATCAATACAGAACTCTTTTTATTTGATTTTAAATGTCTGTAAAAATTTGCTCAAGATAGTATTACTTTTACAAGAAGTTTAAAATATATCTTTTTCGTATTATGTTAACTAGCCAATTAAAATATCTTATAATATACAAATACCTAAGCAAAGACTGAATTTATCTTTATAACTTTCTGTCTCATATTTCTAATAAACACAAATTATATTTTTTGTTTAAATTATCATCTTCCCCTCTAATGCTAAATCTATTGAAAACAGAAGTAAAAATCCTGGAAGATTTAAATATTAGTTTAAAATCTAAAACTAGTATTATTTTTAAAAAGATATCAAGTTATTATTTTAAAAAACATCTATTTAGAGATCATTATAATTTTTTCAAACGAAATTTTTTATTGTCTTGTTCTAAAAAGTATTTATCTTATATGATTTTTTTTAATGAATACGATGTTAATGTCGATTTTGAATTTAGATACATAATTATGGAAATATTGAAATATAAATTCAAACAAACAAAACATATAGACATGTCAATTCCAATAGTAATAAATAAAATAAATGAATGTCAATGTAGTTTAATATCTAAGTTTGGGTGTTGTAGATATTGTAAATATACTATTCTTAAAAATAATAATATGTCTTGTTGTGACTTGTTATATTTTACGTATACAATATTTTGTAACGGTAATTTTTCTTATAAAGTTTTATTAGACAACTTAAGAATCAACGAGAGAGTAGATGTAATCAAAATAATACTTAAAAAAATATTATTTGAAAGATCTCGTTAAAATGCTTGATGAGATTATAATAAGTCGAAAAAAAGATAAACTTGGAATTCTAAGATCATGTCTGAATGCCCAAAAATATTAATATAAAATATTTATGTGAACTTTCCAATTATTTTGTAATTGATGACTAGTTTTGTATTTTTTAGTCCCCAATGGCTAAAAAACAAAGAAATAAAAATGCAATAGATAGACCCATTTCATTTGCGGATAATGTTAATACAGTTTATGGTATAATTCAAAGTCCTTTAGGACAAGGACAATTTGTAACAGAATGTTCAGATAGTATTAAACGCATTGCCAAGGTCAGAGGTAAAGATTATAAACGTGTTTGGATTCAACCAAATGATATTGTTTTGCTAAGTATAAGAGAAGGAAACAATGAGAGGGCAGATATTGAACTAAAATATATGCAAAAGGAGATTAAAATATTAAAAGACAATGGATATATAGAAGATAGTTTCACTAATAATAACAACGAAAATGTAAAGATAGACTTTGATAGAATTTAATAAATTATTACAATTTAATTTTGTTTTTTTTAATTTTTTATTACGTAGTTTACTAAATTAATATTTAAACAAATAAATTATACAAGATATCTACATTTAATAAGTAAAGTCTTTTAATAGAAATAGAACTAATAGAATAAAAGGAATGTTTAACTGATTAGTTATGAATTAGATAGTTGGAAATGAAACATGAAGAAACCTAGAAATGTTAAAATTTAATGATCAACCTACATCATCCCAAATGTATTCATCTTAATGATTTGTAAAATTGTAAAGGTAATCTAAAAATTCTTTTACTTATTTTAAAATGATTTGTAAAATTGTAAAGGTAATCTAAAAATTCTATTACTCATTTTAAAATGATTTGTAAAATATTAATGATTAATAAATTGCAGAATACTTTAAAAATATAATAAAAAAATTAAATTTTAAGAGTTTGTTGTTTTTTATTTTTTTAAAACTATAAATAAAAAAAATTATGCATAAATAAGGAAATTTTGATGCCCTAATGGTAAAAAATTATAAATCTAAAAATACAAATGTAGAAAGAATAGATCAGGTAAATATTGTTAGTAAATACATAACAAGTTCATTTGGAAGATCCGACTTTTCTTATCTTGTTCCTGCAAGATATAGATTTCCGGAATATAAAAACAATGAAGAAATTCTTACTGTAGTTTTAGATTACGATAAAATTTTGATTTATTTTGATACAATCCCAGTAGTAAAAGAAATTTTTACTTTTTTTACCATTAGCAGTAAAAATGAAGATATTGCAAACAGCATTAGAGAATATTCAGATATAATTTATAATTTGCTTAAAGATATTCAGAAAGATTCTTTCATTAGTTTTATATTTAATGGAGTTTTAGGTAGATCAATTGTTGTAGGGTTGATAGATGTTTTTCTAAATCAATTAAATTGTAAGGGTATTTTGTTACAGCCTTATGCTTTAAATTTAAGTATTGGTCTTGGTACTCAACACTGTATAGTCATAGATGAATATATTACTCATTTTGATATTTATATAATAGATGATTATGTATTACATGATTGTTTTACAGTTAAAAAATCTGGGTATGATTTTCCAGTTAGTGTATGTTTATCAGATGATTACGATTATGTAGAAGAATATCAAAAATTAAGATTGACCGAAGACATTTCCTATTATGGATGTAATTTATGTGATTTTAAAAGTAAAGATATTTGTAAAGTAGAAGATCATCTAAAAAATAATCATTTCTATCAAGATGTTGATAGTAATATGATACTTAAGTATTCAAATGGTCACGAAGACGTTATAAAAGAAATTATTAACAGATTAAGATTTTTATATTTCAATTACGAAAGATTAAAAAGAATTAATTTAAAAATTTTATATAGAAGTAATATAACTTTTAATATGGTGGATTTGATAGACCAGTTAAGATTTTTATATAATAATGTTTTGCCTATTGTATTTGATGATAATTTGGTACATAAAGGATCAGAAATTTTTAGATCCTTAGATTTTAGTAATGATTGTTGGATTACAAACAAAGAATGGAATATGGGAAGACTTAGAGTATTAAAAGATAAAATTTTATTTAATATTTGAATTAAATATAGTCTTTATATTATATGGATTTATATTATCCTATATAGATATTTATATTATATGGATTTAATATTTATCCTATATAGATATTTATATTATATGGATTTAATATTTATCCTATATAGATATTTATATTATATGGATTTAATATTTATCCTATATAGATATTTATATTATATGGATTTGATATTATATGGATTTGATATTATATGGATTTGATATTATATGGATTTGATATTTATATTATATGGATTTAATATTTATCCTATATAGATATTTATATTATATGGATTTGATATTATATGGATTTGATATTTATATTATATGGATTTGATATTTATTCTATACAATTGTTTATACTAAATGGATTTAATATTATATTTATAATCCTATAGAAATAAAAATGTAGCATTTATAATAATTAATAATCAAATCTTTCGTTAATTTTATTCCATTCTTCTTTCAATATAGCACATCTTATTTCTCTATATTCTAAAAGATAGTTAAAATTATCTTCATCAATTTCTAAGAAAGGTAAAGTACAAACATATTCCATAATCTTATTATATGTGTTTTTAATATTTTTTATATTCAGAGTAGCTTCTTTCATGTCTTGTTCATAATTCAAAATTTGTAGCAAATTGTTATTCTTATTTTTCACATTTCCTATTTTAGTATTCATATCTTCTATTTTTTCTAGCAGATTATCTCTTAGAAGTATATTATTATAATACTTATTTAGATCTACTGAACTATCAACAACTAAATCAGTCTTTTTCCTTTCATAATTAAATGTATTAGGAAACTTTATAATATTTCTTAATACGAAATTCTTAAAAATAAACATATTCTTTTTACAGGACTCCAATAAGATTTTATCATTTTTTATTATGTTTTGTATTTCTACTTCTAATTCATTTACAAAATGTACAGGTACAAAATCAAAAAATTCAATTTCTCCTCTATCATCCATTTAAGGGTTAAAAAAGATTTCTCTATAGAGAGGTTTCTTCTGATTCTTCCGAATATGAATTTTCTAATAAGGAATTTGAAAATTGATCGTTGATTAAAAAACATGCTATAGGAAAAATAAACAAAATCATAAATTATGCAAAATAAAATTTTAAATATGAAAAAGAACCAATGAAAATTTATTCTGATTTTGTTGATTAAAACATAAATTATTAAATTTACTTATTCTAATTTTATTGATTAACATTAATTTTTAAATTTACTTATTCTAATTTTATTGATTAAAACATAAATTTTAAATTTACTTATTCTAATTTTGTTGATTAACATTAATTTTTCAATTTACTTATTCTAATTTTATTGATTAGAACATAAATTTTAAATTTACTTATTCTAATTTTGTTGATTAACATTAATTTTTAAATTTACAAATAATATACATTTATAATATAAATATTCATAAAATTACAAATAGTATTAGTAAATCTACTCATTTTAAGAATGGGGCCATTAAATTATCATATATGTTCTTTTATTACTACTATTTTCAAGTACACAAATAATAATTTGTTATTAACTTACTATTGAAAATAAAGACATTTAGAAAGATTTTTATTTTTTATCCCTTAAATGAGACATTTAGATATTTACAAGAAATTGTGGGCTTATTCTACAATTTTTTTTATCTTAAATTATTCCTTTTACTTATTCTTGTTTATTGTAAAAATTCCTCTTTATCCATTTCCAAATATTTTAAATATTATTTCTCTTACACTTTCTTACTCCATAGGATTAAGAAAGATTAAAAATATTTGTAAACTACCAGAAGAAACAAATTTTTATTGTATACTTGTATTTTTAACTTTCCCTAGATCTATTTTATTATTTCCTTTTTATCTATTGGGAATTTATAATCTTATGAGTTTAGTGTTGAGTAATAAAAGATATTTGAAAAATCTTTTATTTTGGTATTTGTATGTCATTTAGTACTTTCATGTTTTAATAGGTAGATTGGCTCTTATGTCTGAAATATTATGTCTTTTTAATATTGCTTTTTTTATATTTAGATTATCTTCAGTTGGTAATCTTGTTACTTATTGTGCTATGGTTAGACAACAATATCTTATGAATCAAAATATGAAGAGTGTAGTGAATGAAATGAAAATAAAATTAGATGTTCTTGTAAAATATCTTCCAGATACTTTACAGAAATATTATTTAGGATATATAAAAGAAAAAAAAAGAATTGAATAAATTATTTTTTTATTTATGCACTGGTTTTTTTTTGCTAAATTTTTTTTCGATTTTTTGTATAAAAAAAATTTTTTTTTTACCCCCATAAAATGGCTGTTGAAGAGAAGAAACAATTGAATGTTTGTTTTATTGGTCACGTAGACTCTGGTAAAAGTACTGCTGTAGGACAACTGGCTTACCAACTAGGAGCCATTGATAAAAGGCTTATAGAAAAGTATAAGAAAGAAGCTTCTGATAATAACAAGTCTTCTTTCTTTTTAGCTTATGCTACAGATACTACTGCTGCTGAAAAAGAAAGAGGTATTACAATTCAAACCTCACTTATTAAGATCCCTACTAATAAATTTACTCTTAATGTTTTAGATTGTCCTGGACACAGAGATTTTATTAAAAATATGGTAACTGGTGCTGCTCAAGCTGATGTCGGTGTAGTGATGGTTCCTGCTGCTGGGTTTGAGGCTTGTGTAGGAGAGACTGGTATTTTAAAAGCCCATATTACAATTTCTGCTGTACTTGGATGTTCTAAATTGATTGTTTGTGTTAACAAAATGGATGAAGTAGAAGAATCAAGAAGAGAAAGTAGATTTGCTGAGATTAAAAATGAAATGTTAAGAATTGCTAAATTATACCATAGTGATAAAAACCCTATCATTATTCCAATTTCTGCTTTTTGCAATATAAATTTAGTAGAGTCTAGTCCGAGATTTGAATGGTTTAAAGGATGGACATGTCCTAAAACTCAAAAAGTTATTTACACTTTAGAAGGAGCACTTGATTTCCAAGAAGAACCACCAAGAATGAATGACAAGCCATTGAGAATGCCAATAGTTCAAAAATATAAAATTCCAGGAATAGGTTTTGTTTACACTGGTCGTATTGATACAGGGTTTGCTGTTCCTAATGCAAGTTCTTATTGAACAGCTGGTGTCACTACTGAAATTAAAACTTTAGAAATTCACAGGGAGGCCAGACAAAAGGTCATGTGTGGTGAAAACTGTGGTGTAGCTTTCAAGAATGCTACTAAAGGTGATTTTAATCAAGTCAAACCTGGTTGTGTTATTTCTGATTTAAAGAATGAGCCAATTAAATTATTTAAAGGATGTATCGCTAAGATTGTCGTAGTTGATAAGAAAAAAGGTCTTGCCGCTGGGTACACCCCAACTTTAGATTTGGGAATTGTCCACGTACCAGTGAAAGTTCAATTTATTTTAAAAAAGAAATCTCCAAAGGATGCTGCCCCAGTTGATAACCCAGAAAGAATTGAACAAGGTGACAATGCTATGGTAGTTTTGGTACCTCAAAAACCATGTGTTATGGAAATGGCTTCTAAATTCCCTTCATTAGGAAGATTTGCTTTAAGAGATTCTAATAATATTGTCTGTATTGGAAGTATTAATTCTTTATGTGCTGATGAAGAATTAGAAAAATACGGAGTTAAAATTGAGAAGAAAGTTACTGAGACTAAAAAAGGTAAAAAATAAACTTATTAGTTTTTTATAAAAGTTATATTTCATTCAAATTATGTGAAATCTTTTTTGGTATTTAAATTATATAAAATCTTTTATTTTACTATTATTATGTAAAATATTATCTAGTAATAAGATGAGTGACCCTTAAAACTATGTGAAATCTTTTTTAGTACTAAGATGAAAGACCCTTAAAATTTATATCAAACTAATTTATTTAAATTATTAAACCAATGTTTATATTTTATAAAATCCATAGGTCCAATTATTAATACTGTATTACTACCAGAAGGTATTTGTGTTCTTCCTGCATCATGAATTTTAGCATATCTTATTTCTTTATTATGAGCTTTTGATGCTATTTCTTCCATATCTAGTAGATCCGCTTTATAAATTACTACTTTTTTATCTACCTCCCAGTTTTTGTAGACTTCTTTATTTAATAGCATAAACGAAGAAACATTTGTCATTGCATGTGCCAATTGAGAAATAATTTTACCTGTTGACATATTTAGATTATTATTTATAATAAAAGTAATTGTACTTGAATTTGATTCTTTTGATTTTTTATGTATTATCTTTTTAGTTATAAGTGTTATTATTAGAAAGGTTAGAAATAAAAATAAGTAGGTGATAAATTCCATGGGATTAAAAATTATAAAGTTTTCTAAATTTTGGATTATAAGTTACAAAAAGACATTTAAAATGATATTTGTAGCTAATAAATGAGTTTAACTTAACAGAACTATAGAAGGATTAAGTATTGAGCTTTTATATTTTACAAATTTACAGCTACGAACTAGTTAAGTATATTTACATTCCTAAATTAACAATACTAAATTTTTAATATAACAATACTAAATTAATAAAATAACAATAATAAGTTTATAACAATCATATTAATAACAATACTAAATTTTTAATATAACAATAATAAGTTTATAACAATACTAAATTTTTAATATAACAATAATAAGTTTATAACAATACTAAATTTTTAATATAACAATAATAAGTTTATAACAATACTAAATTAATAACAATACTAAATTTATAACAATCATATTAATAATATAACAATTTCACATTTATAACAATACTAAATTTTTAATATAACAATCATATTAATAAAAAAAGTTTATTTTGACATTAGAACATCATTAAGCCAATCTTTTAAACATGAAAATGGTGTCCAATCTATTGATTTACTAGAATCACAATTACAAGTAAATTGTCTTGAGGGGGAAGAGGGGCAATGTGTAAAAGGAGGATGTTCATAACCAATATCCTCAAAAAAGTGTATTTTTGTTTTATCTAAAAAAAGAGATAAGGCCAGTGTGTGCACAGGAGCATCTCCCCATCTTTCATAAAAAAACCCGCCAGACTTATCAA
The DNA here is from genome assembly GCA_019425675.1 of Leucinodes orbonalis. Taxonomy (NCBI): domain Eukaryota; kingdom Metazoa; phylum Arthropoda; class Insecta; order Lepidoptera; family Crambidae; genus Leucinodes; species Leucinodes orbonalis. The sequence goes on from PQWD01000696.1 coordinate 22,694, forward strand.
GCCAATTAAAATAGCTTTTATAAATCGGAGACCTCCAAAACTCAAAACTGGCAATTTCAAAATTTGACCAGAAATGACATCCATTGTAACCCATTTCATTATTGAGTAGAAATTTATTTATAGTAGGATTTCCTATAAGAGCTTTAGAATGTTTAGCAAAGTTTATTGTTTCTTTATACAAACTTGGTATAGTCTCCATAAATTCCTTAATTGTTATTACAAATGAATATTCTTTGTTATTTGTCCGAAGGTATTCAAAAGGATCGTAATCTATTTTACATAAAAATTTTACATCAGGTTCAATTCTCCAATAGTACCTGTATTGTTTTACAAGTGGTATATCAAAAAATTTACCTGAAAAAAATCTACACATTTTTCTATAAGAAATTGAATCTCCGTAAATAATATTAGCAGCTTTTAAAATTTCCATATTTGCTTTTACTTTATTCATGTTTATAAATTCTGGTATACCAAATTCTTCTTCAGTAAGTTTTCCAAATTTTACGTCAGTTGATACAATTTTTGTTATTGTCTTTTTAAAGTTTTCTGTAAATTCCTCATCATTTACCATCACATAGGGATATTGAAATTTCTTATTAAACATTTCTTCAAAGTTTTCTAGTGTTTTACTAATTCCTTTAAGATCTGAATTTCTACAGAGAATAAAAATAACCGCATTTTCTTTTGTGTAAATGAAAAGACAATAGATTGTAAAAAGAATCATCAAGATTCTACAATATTTTTTTTTATATAAAAGTTTCAGATGACATTTGTTTATTAATCGAAACATTGTCATACATTTGAATTAATTTATTCATGCACATAATCTTTTCATGCTAATTTATTCATGCGCATAAACTTTTCATGCAAATTTATACATTAAAGAATATTGTCAAGTTGAAAAACTTTGACAGCTTTTTTACAAACACTATAAATTTCTATAATTATAGAAGACTACAAAATTATTGTCAATAGTAATAAAGTACAAATTTAATCAAAGAGAGGTATGAAGATGAAACAGATCATCAGTAAATTAAAAGAAAAACTATTTAATTTTTAATTTAATAAAAATAATAATTATATAGACTACTTTTATAATTCTTGTATGTAGTCTTTATTATAATAATTTATATAGAGTACTGTAATAATATTGTATTAATTATATATTCTATAAAACCAATATAAATATATTTATTATATCTTATGTAATTAATACAATATAAATATCTATATTATAAAGTCTATATAATATAATTAGTACAATATAAATATCTATATTATAATAATATAGATCTTTTATAAATATAATATTACATAGCTTCTTTTATATAATCTTCTAAATTAAACCCTGGGGAATTAAACAACCCTTCTAATTCTACCTTAATATTATTTTTTAACATATAAAGTAAATCAGTTTTAAAAATATCTTTCTTAGAAAGGGACTCTATTCTTGTTTTGTCACATTTTGATAATTCCATAATATTTTCAGAACTTATAAATTTTATATCTTCAATTGTAATTCCTATTCTCTCTATTAGGGGATATTTACTACATATTTCTAATCCATAGGGATCAAAATCAAATAACCCGTATTTTTTAATTTTTAATTTATCAACTAATTCTAAAGTATTAAAACATGGATATCCTTTGCCACATATCAATAAAATTTTATCATTTTTATATTCTCTAATAATTTTACTAAAAATAGTATCTTTTTCAATTATAAGACATTTTTCATAAAAACATTCTACTTTTTCAATATTAGCCATTTCAGGTATCAAAGAGATCTCTTTGGATTTGATAGGTAAAAGTTCCCCATTTTATAGAAACTTATAGATCCATAGTAAAGACCTTTTAGTGTAGTAGAAATAAGTAAATCTGATTTAAGACATTTCAATTTACAACAGGTTTCTTTTATAAGTCTATCTACTACTGATGAGATTTAAATATATTTACAGAATTATAATAAAATTCTCTTTTATTCATAATTGTATTGTAGATAGATTTCTATGTACTTCTTCATAAAACTTAAGTCTTTGGAGAATATTTGGAAACTTTTTGATATTTTTTAAAGTAAATAAAATTAAATCTTCAAGTTTGTCAATAAGATCTTTATTATTTTTACATACCATTCCTATTTTATGCTGCATAAATAAAAATATATTTATAATGTAAGGGAAATTATTATTACTACAATTTATTTCTTTTTTTAACTGATACAGTAAGAAACTACATTCAGAAAAACAAACAAGTTGAAATGTTAAACATTTATAAATAATTATTACAAGTGTATATTTGGTCATTTAAAAATTTTAATAAAACCTCCATTCTTAGAACAAAGAGCTTAGCTAGGAAAAGTAAGAATTTGTTTTAACTATCAATAAATAAATATTCATTATAAAATTCTAAAATGTCAGCTTCAAAATATCCATTTACTCCCATATTTTTTTCTTTGTTAACAAAAATCGCTATAATATGTTTAAGAACAGGTAATTTTTTGTAACTAATATCAACTGAATGGTCTTTTAGTTCATCAATTAAAGTTACATAAATTTAGTTCATTATAAATAACCTTAGTTTTGTTTTAAGTTTTTCCATATTATTCGTTATTGTGGTAATTTTTAGATTACCATAAATTAAATTATCTGTTACTTTTATATTTTCACCTTTACATTTTACGTTCACAGTTTTATTTGCTAGAGAATTTAAGAATTTCTGCATAGGTTTAGAAATACTATCAGCTTCAAACTCTCTGTCAAATAATTTAATGTATGTCTCTTCAATATTGTTCTGCCTCGAACTACAAATTTTAGTCAATACAGTTACAATATTGAGTATAGACGAATTCAATCCGTTTCTAGTAGTGTCATTCGCAAATAATTACCAAGATTTTCGTTGCATTTCTTACCGCCATTTCTAAAATTAACTAAACGTTGTATAGCTTTAGAACATTTATTCTCACTATTATTGGTATTATTAAATGGTTTTTTGTATATTTCATTGCTAATATCAATATCATCCAAACATTGTATAACTTTAGACCATTCTTTTCTGATATTATAATCAATGTTAAATGGTCTTTTGTACTTAGTATAAAATTTTAAAAGATCTGAATTCGAATCTAAGTTTAAATGTTCTAAATCAAATTGTTCTTTTTTTTCATTATAGAACAAAACATTACACAAATGTAATAATGCAATATCAACAGAATCATTAAATTTTACACTTTCATCGTATCTATCACTCTCTTTATCATAAGTTGGTATTTGTTTACCTTCTGCCGGTTTTTTATAAAGGTTATAAGGATACTTGCAATAATAAATATTGTTAAGTACTTTATGAATTCCCTTTGAATTTTTAGTTTTTAAGGCTTTTTTAGATAAAAAAGTAATCAGGAGATGCTTTTATAATTTCTTTATCTTCTGCATCTAAAAAATTAATAATATTTGTAACATATTTTTTCAGTTCGTCTTTAGTGTCTAAAACTTGTAACATAAAGGCATTAAGTGTTAACAAAGTGAAAGCTAATGTGTCTTGGTTTTCTCCAATATCTTTTTGAAGAATTTCTAAAGTTCAGGATCAGTTATTGCATTTTGTTCATCCATAATATTACTTTTAAGCTTATATAATTTATCTTTTTTTAGTATTTCAACAAAAAACATTGAAAACATTTTTATGCTACTTTCTCTAGACTCATTATTTAAAAATATTACGTGCAAAGTTGGACTTCAAATAATTTGATGTATCAAGAATTCCCTCTAAAAATGGGAAAAAACCGTTGAAAGCCGCAGAGAAAATATTTTCTGATTTGTATTCCTCATAAATCCTACCAATTAAACAACTATAACCAGAAATCATAAGATAAAAATCATCTCCTGACTTAGATATTATCATATCACTGAGTGCATATGCAAAAACAGGATTCACAATACTTAACTCCAAACCATTATTTATATAAAGATCGTCTGTTGTTTTAGCAATACTTAACCAAAACATTATTTTATCAAGAAATATATCTGCTTCAGCAATCATTCTTATAATTTTGTTTCCACGAATGTAGCTTAGAAAACATACAAGTAGAGCAAAATTTCATGAGGTCATTATAAAAAATGAATTTATACAAAAATAAATTAAATTCTTCAATTTAAAATTTATCAAAATACTCTTTTTTCTAGAAATAAAGATTGCAATATTATATTAAATTATAATAAACATGACGTGTAAAATGTGTATTGACAATTTTCATACAACTTTTTTAATTTTAAGTTGCATAAAAAGCACTTAGCGTAAATCTAAACATATTAAATTATGTAACAGTTATTAAAACAGATAATTTTAACGTGTTTGTGACATTTAAATGTGAAATAAACAACTTGGTTTTTGAAAATCTAGAAATATTTAAATTAAAAAATTATTGAGAAAAAATTTTAACAAAAAAAATATGAAGAAGAAAATAATTTATATTATGACATTAATAACTGTTGTTTGAATTATAAAATCATTCAAGAGAATATAATCTGATTTGATTCCAATAGCAATTACTTTTATCTTATGTTTTATGTCTGACATTACTTAACTAATAAGTATTAGCATAAATTCCACAATTTAAAACTTACATTTATTTTTTGACAACTATTTCTTTTAATTTTATTTTAGAAAGTTTCATACTTATTATTTTGTTGATTTAAAGTCTTTAAGACATCATTGGATATTGCTAAGAACTTTATATAAATTTGTATAAATTAATTAATTTTATTTATTGACACAAAACAAATTCTCCGACAAATATCATAAAGCTACTTGGTATCTCTATATTATAAAGTATCATAAAGCTACTTGATATCTCTATATTATAAAGTATCATAAAGCTACTTGATATCTCTATATTTTAAAATATCATAAAGCTACAAGAAATCTGTTGAGTATTAGCAATTACTTTTTTTTATATCAAACTGTTCTACTGTTTATGTACTAAAAAATATTTTATTAAATTCTGATCTGTTTATAAATTAGTTAGATTATATTTTCTTTCTTCAAAGTAAACTCCTTACAATTCAACAAGTAACTTTACAAGATCAATCTTTGTGTCAAACATCATGACATAAATCATGAAATTATTTATAATTAGAAATACATTAGTAATTATGATTTTTTTTGTACATATAGCTTACAATAGTTATAACATTGTACCATATGTTTGTCAAAACTAAAAATTACAATCTATGGTGAATTTGTTTAAAAACTTGTAATATTAATAAAATCTTTATTGGTTAAACAAAGATAATATCATTTATGTTAATATTATCTATGTAAAATATCATTTATGCAAGATATTATTACTAGACAGGAGATATTAATAGTACAAGAAATCTTTTAATGTAAGAATCTATTGGTACAAGAGATAACATTAGTATGTATGTATAATGTTATTTATGTAAAATATTATTTTAGTACAAGAGATAATATTAGTATTTATATAATAAAATCTCAAAATTTAATAAAGAAAACATTTTTTTATTCCCTCATGGATAAAAAAATTCTAAAAGAAGAAAAAAAGAAACAAAAACTGGAGAAATTTCTTAATAAAAAATTAAATTTAAAAAACATTGAAAAAGGAAATAAAACACAAAAAAAAATAAATACAGGTGGATATTATCCATCAAAAGTCGAAGAAAAATGGAATAATTTCTGGATAAAAGAAAACCTTTTTTCTCCTGAAAGTAAAACTGAAAAATTTGTCATGTCTATGCCACCACCAAATATAACAGGTAGTCTTCATATTGGTCATGCTATGATGGTAGCAATACAAGATTCAATTTGCCGTTATATGAGAATGAATGACTTTGAAGTACTTTATGTCCCTGGAACAGATCATGCGGGTATAGCGACACAGACAGTCGTAATGAAACAACTAGAAAAAGAAAATAAAATATGTGATCGAGAAACTTTTTAAATGCAACGGAATGGAAAAAAATATGGTACAAGAATTTTAGAACAATTCAAAAGACTCGGAACAAGTGCAGATAATAACCGTCTTAAATTCACAATGGATCCTGACATGAACAGGGCTGTCGTAGAGGCTTTCTGTAGATTTTATGAAAAAGGGCTGATTTACCGAGACAATAAAATTGTAAATTGGTGCTGTAAATTGCAAACAACTTTAAGTGACATTGAAATAAATCATTTAAGTGTACAACCAAATACTTTTTTAAAGGTAGACAATAGAAATTATGAATTTGGTGTGATTTATGTTTTTAAATATCCTGTTGTTTTTACAAAAGGAGATTTAGAAGAAGAGGGATACTTAGAAGTTGGGACCACTAGACCTGAGACAATATTAGGAGATGTAGCGTTATGTGTCAATCCTAAAGATAATAGATATAATAAATATGATAAAATTATCCCTATAAATCCTTTAACTAATGAAAAGCTTCAATTTGTTTTTGATGAAGCAGTTGACATTGATTTGGAATCTGGTGTCTTAAAGTTGTCACCTGCTCATGATCCAATAGATTTTGAAATTGCAAAAACGCATAAATTAGAACAAATACAAATTTTTGATAGTCACAACAAAATTAAAATAAAAGGAGAATTTTACAATTTAAGTAGATTAGATGCAAGGGATAAAGTCATTGAAAAACTTAAACAGCTTAATCTTTTTATTATAAAAAAACCACATGAACAAATTCTACCAATATGTTCTAGGTCTAATGATCTGATAGAGCCTATTATAAAAGAGCAATGGTGGTGTCGTTGTAAAGAAATGTCAAAAAAAGCTATTGATGTTGTTAAAACAAATCAAATAAAATTTTATCCTGAAGAATCTAAAGAGGACTGGTATAGATGGTTTGAAAATCCTAGAGATTGGTGTTTATCAAGACAATTATGGTGGGGGCATAGGATCCCTGCATACAAAACCCGAATAATATTTGACTATAGGAGAACAAAACAAGAAGCAATAAAATTATATCATGAAAATTACCCTGAAAAAGAGAAATATTTAGAAAAAGATTTTTTACAAGATGAAGACGTTTTAGATACTTGGTTTTCTTCTGGATTATGGCCCTTTGCTACTTTGGGGTGGCCAGATGAATCTCCTGATTTTCAAAAATATTTTCCAACAACACTTATGGAAACTGGTAAAGACATTATTTTTTTTGGGTAGGTAGAATGGTTATGATGTCATTAGAATTGACTGGGAAAATTCCATTTAAAATGTATTACATGGTATTGTAAGAGATGCAAATGGTAGAAAAATGAGCAAAAGTTTAGGAAATGTAATAGATCCTATACACGTCATAGATGGAACTACACTGGAAAATTTGATTGAGTCAATGAAACTTGGAAATGTGTCTTCTGAAAATCAAAAAAATGCAACATCAATAATTTTAAAAGATTTTCCAAATGGAATTGAAGCTTGTGGTGCGGATGCATTGAGAATCACTTTACTTTCTTACATGAACGGAATTCATGATATAAATTAGACTTAGACAGAGTCTTAGGAAATAGAAAATTCTGTAATAAAATATGGAACGCTTCTATTTTTGTAAAAAAGTATTAGAAGATTATAAAAAATAATTCTTTTATTAATTATGACGTCATATTTAATATTGATTTTTCAATTCAAACTGATAAACTTTTAGTTTGGATAATACAAAAAAGAAACAAAGTAATTGAAATAACTCACAATTCATTTAAAAGTTACAAATTTATGCCTGCTGTTCAGGCTATTCACCAATTTTTTGTATGATTTTGTGATGTTTACATTGAAATTGTAAAAAGGTTAAAAGACAATTATATTCAAATTTTATTTTGTATTTTATTGATTCTATAAAGATTTTTAATCCTTACATGCCTTTTATTACAGAAGAGATTTTTCGCAATATTTTAAAATTCGTTGTTGCGAGCATCTTTTCCGAAAATAGTCGAAAATGATAATTTTTCAAACTTTAGTGATCTCCTTGTTAAATTAAAAGTATACGAGCAGATGTAGAAATTTGGTAAGGAGAAAGTAGACGTTGTTTTAGATAAAAGATAATTTTGAAAATGAGGATCTTGAATTTATCAGTGCTTTAATTCCTTCTATAAAGATATTTCTATTGGTAAAAATTTGAAATTAAACACTAATTATTTTTCCCCTTTTATGTTTATCGTCTCGGACAATAGCACAATAATAGTTGACATTGGTACAGAAACTTTTAAAATATATTCTGATAAAGATGTTCCTTCTCTTTTAATTCATCAAAAACATTCTCAAATAATTTATTTCTCCAGTAAAGAAATCTGTTATAGACAACTTGGAGTCTTATATAAATCTTTTAACTGCTAATTTACCAGAAGATACTTCCTACCTTCTGATTTGTGAAAATACCTTTGAAAATGAAGAAACTAAAAATTCAATATTGACACATGTTATGGAAGAAAACTTGGCTTCTTCTTTATTATTTTCAAAAAGTGCTATTCTTGATTCTTTTTCATATGGAAAGTCAACTTCCATTGTTATAAGTTTAAGTGGTGGATCTACCCAAATTGTATCAATTGTTGATGGATATATTACCTATAGAAAAAAAATAGACTATGGTGGTTTAGACGTTTCTATGAAATTCCTCGAGAAACTTGATAAATTAAAAATCAAAAAAAAATTTCTAGTTGTTTAACTGAAAATGAAAACTTTATAGCCTTTAAAAAATTGGAATATGCAAGATTTAAAAAAGAAGATTTTGTTAGTAAAACCACTGAAAATACAATTCACCAATTTTACTACTTATTTGATAAAATATTCGAAATTGTAGACCATTTAGACGATCTTTTGCAGTCAAACTCCCCAGATTTACAAAATACTTTGCTAAATAACATTTTAATTTCAGGTGGTGGTTCATTTATTAACGATATTATCTGCTTATTAGAAAAATACATAAGTAAAAAATGGACTAATCTAAAATTCGATATAAAAAACAACGCTTCTAATTTTCATACCTTTTTTGGTGGTGCTATTATGGGAAATATTGGTAATTTTAAAAGTCTAAATGTTGGGAAATCTGATTATTTGGAGTGTGGAATAAATATTTTTAAGAAAAAGAATCAATCTTGGATTTTTAATAAAGAAAATTAATTATATCTATGAATTTATTAGTCAAGATTTAAAACATTTTTAAAAGCATCATAATACTTTTCTACAAGAATAACGTCACATTTAATTTTATGCAGGGAGCGGGAAAATTTTTCAAAAATACAGGTTGCAAATAAAATTGTAAAAAACATATAAAGTTTATGAATTAATGATTAATGACGTAAACGAGTATAAAGCAAGATTATATAAATCAAACACAAAGATAATAGCACACTATTAAACTTTTTTTTATATAATCTAAAATAATTACATGTTCAGCATCAACAATTATAATAGACCCAAAAAGCATTAAATTACTTTTTCCATTTCTCATCAGTAAAAAGTAATAAACCTATTTAGGAGTCATATTAATAATATCCGACAAGATCAAAAAATAAATCTTTGACCTTTGATCCAGCACACTTTTAAAATATATTTAATTTTAACTACTTAAATATTCTTTCACACAAACACATGACACCTTGCATTTTTCTACGCTTTCTTTTCACCTTAAACGAATTTTTCTAATGATAATATAGAATGTTAATAAAATTTCTACAAATTTTAGCTTTTTTACTGTCAGATTTATATTATGGTAATATCTTCATAATCGAGCTTAACTGTTATAATTATTAAAATTTAGCCAAGAGTGTCTGTGATCTATTTTTTTTATTATAAAAACAAAATTGATCTTCTTAACATTACCAAAGACAATTGATACTTGAAACTAAAGGAGTATTTCGGCTTGATTTTGCTTTTACAAGCAATTTACATCAATTTTATTAATATTACAAGTTTTTAAACAAATTCACCATAGATTGTAATTTTTAGTTTTGACAAACAATATGGTACAATGTTATAACTATTGTAAGCTATATGTACAAAACAAAAATCATAATTACTAATGTATTTCTAATTATAAATTAATTTCATGATGTTTCTGACACAAAGATTGATCTTGTAAAGTTACTTGTTGCATTGTAAGGAGTTTACTTTGAAGAAAGAAAATATAATCTAACTAATTTATAAACAAATTAGAATTTAATAAAATATTTTTTAGTACATAAACAGTAGAACAGTTTGATATAAAAAAAAGTAATTGCTAATACTCAACAGATTTCTTGTAGCTTTATGATATAATATAGAGATATCAAGTAGCTTTATGATACTTTATAATATAGAGATATCAAGTAGCTTTATGATACTTTATAATATAGAGATATCAAGTAGCTTTATGATATTTGTCGGAGAATTTGTTTTGTGTCAATAAATAAAATTAATTAATTTATACAAATTTATATAAAGTTCTTAGCAATATCCAATGATGTCTTAAAGACTTTAAATCAACAAAATAAATAAGTATGAAACTTTCTAAAATAAAATTAAAAGAAATAGTTGTCAAAAAATAAATGTAAGTTTTAAATTGTGGAATTTATGCTAATACTTATTAGTTAAGTAATGTCAGACATAAAACATAAGATAAAAGTAATTGCTATTGGAATCAAATCAGATTATATTCTCTTGAATGATTTTTATAATATAACAACAGTTATTAATGTCATAATATAAATTATTTTCTTCTTCATATTTTTTTTGTTAAAATTTTTTCTCAATAATTTTTTAATTTAAATATTTCTAGATTTTCAAAAACCAAGTTGTTTATTTCACATTTAAATGTCACAAACACGTTAAAATTATCTGTTTTAATAACTGTTACATAATTTAATATGTTTAGATTTACGCTAAGTGCTTTTTTATGCAACTTAAAATTAAAAAAGTTGTATGAAAAAGTTGTCAATACGACATTTTACACGTCATGTTTATTATAAAGATATGAGATATTGCAATCTTTATTTATAGAAAAAAAGAGTATTTTGATAAATTTTAAATTGAAGAATATAATTTATTTTTGTATAAATTCATTTTTATAATGA
>PQWD01000697.1:0-17993 GCA_019425675.1 Leucinodes orbonalis
TTTTGCAACGACTTTATAGTCTGAACGTTATAAACATGTTTACATCTAGCAGTGGACTGCCTTATTATATACTTACGTTTTAAACATTTTTGATAAATTTTTTGACATGATTATATTTAGTTTTTAAGCAGTTTACGATTTGCTCGACATGTATTGTTTCCCTTTTTCTTGTTTGTATCTATGTGCCTTTACCAGCGTCCTCTTCAATTGAGTTCATTGTCTGAAAGTCATTCTATTAGTGATAGACCGCCAATTGTACCAATTCCTGTGCAAAATTGTAAAGTGTTGCATTTGTGGTGCAGTAAAAACTATTTCTATCTAATATCTCAAAGCCAAAACATTTCAATACTTCATCACAGATAATGACTTTTTAGTAGTTACACATAAATTGATATCAAATCAAGCTTTCAAAACGTTCTAGCTAATAAAAAGTTGAGTAAATCAGTATATTACTTTGTAATATTTCTTTTGAAAATCAAACGCTACCATGAAAATGGAATGGATTTTAATAAACATTTTACTTTTCTATCAATTTCTAAATGGGAAAACGAAATATAAACGATATAATTGTAATTTTGCATTATATTGTACGATATAGTTTTATAAAAATTAAAGTTCTAATATAAGCTTTTCTCGCAATTTCGCTCGCGTTAGATTTGTATTCGTTCGCGCGTTTGCTTATGCCATAAAAAATAAACCCAAAGTAAAGTCACATTGTGATACTAACTTTCGATTCTGAATCATTTACAGTACTTGTGAATGTCTCTTCCTCGCTCATCCTGAATTTTAAACAGAGATATACTAAAAAAATAAAAAGAGTGGTTTTGGCGACATTTAATAACCGGCTCAGACTACACAGTACAGTTATTCTCTTAGGAAATGTTGGCCTCCCTTGCGAAATTATTACTTTCTTTACAGTCACAGTTTTTGCAATATATCCTTATGAACACATTTTATAAAAAACTTATTTTTATACATTACATACGCAATTTGTTACTATGGATATGATTCTTATATAATTAAGCCTCGATTTTTTGGCCCTCATGATGCTTCGTGGACATGTACCTTGTGTTTCAACAGCTAATATACCTATGTATTGTGTGTTTACGCTGTTTTGTGCATCATAAAATAAATCAATAACGCCATAAAACATCCACTGCTGCATTAAGAGCCCCCAATTATTGTGTATTAATATTAGGAAGAATCTTATTAGGTTTTAAGTTGCTATTTATTTATAATGATCAGTTTTTAATAATACAAAGTGTACAGAACGGCCAGGAACCCCTGATGGTAAAAGAAAAACTGATAGATAGGTATTATTCTCTATCAATGCCGCACTGCGCCCGACACCGAGACAACAATCTTAGGTCTCTATAACAGTAATTTACAACTACCGTACCATCATCCCGAAACAGTGTAAAACACTTATATTCCACGAGACTGCAATCCCATGCGGGTACCTACGTAGATGCTCAGTACTGAGTCTACTATAGTTTCAAGAGCTAATCTTCAGCGCACGCGCACGAAAAAAATTTTTTCTTAAATTTTACTACTAACACTCAATTTCAGCCAACCTCAAATGTGAAATACTGAATTAACTTATGGAGGATATTGTTACACTTTTTAATATGTTAGCGACCCACCCTGCTGTACGAGTGCAATACTAATCTAATAGCACGGTCCAGCCTACCAGTCGGCCGGTACAGCTGCAAACGCAACTACAGCAACTTTTAAATCTGTAATACCTTCGAAAATATCATTTGGGGTCATTATGATGTAAAGACCATAAACTCTTAATTAAATCAACATGTATTTGGTATATTGATAAGGATAATGCTGTATGGTAAAATCACTTCGAAATTAGCCAATAAATCTTGTAAAAAGTAAATGTCAAAAGAATGTTATTTGGATATCATAAGTGATAAACATATACCATCGAAAAGTTTTCTGCATAATACTCAGTACATTAGTTGATAAATCTTGTAGGGTTCAGCCTGCGTTTGCAATGTAAAGCAAAAAATGAAATTATTTACGACATCATATTAAAAACCTCAAAAATAACAGTACTTCTCCATTATTTAATGTATACATATAAAGCTTACTCTTATTTAAAAAATCGACTCAAATTCATTCCGCAGTTTTAAAGATTAAAGCGCACATAGGGACAGAAAAAGTGACTTTGTTTTGTACTATGTAGTGTTTCTTAAGATCACCTTTCTTTATGTACTTTTTTTTTAACTACAAGTTAACAGATTTTAAAAAAGATCAACCGTTCTTTGAACGAGCTCCGTGAATTGTTTTTATTATTGATCATCTCGTGCTCGATGCCGTTAAGCCGATTACATGAATTGTCATGGTTTTTCGTTTAAAATAAGTATTCGGTGTATGACATTTTTGGAGTAATAAGATCAAAATATTTAAGAGCGAACAAATAATTGTGTCACAGTATCGAGCACAGTTAAATATATGAAACAAAATTTGGACTTATTACATTTACGCCCGATTTGACGCAATAGCTGATTTACGAATTTAAGCTAAGCAAGTTTAACCAAAATAAATAACTAGTTTTTACTGTAGCAATACATTAGGAAGTCTAATTAAAATAATTCAGAATTCATTGAAGATAATATTTTTAATTCTACAATTGAATACTATGTATTGAAGAAGTACCCGGCCTTGGGTTGCCTACATTCATCTCTGTCGAACATCTATTTCTAATAATCAGACAATTGCGTAGTTAGATATCCCACTTTAGTGAGCCGAATGCTCCAATGAAATCATGAACATTGCGCAGAGCAACCTTAGATTTTTGAACCAGTCCTAAATTCAGGTATCTTGACGGGTTAGCCTCACATGTCGAAAATTAAGTTAGTACTTGATTTCGCTGTAAGACATAGCTATAATGATGGTACATGAGACCTTTAAAGCCTTAATTTATTCAGTTAATTATATATTCGAATAGTATTTTTACTCAAGTTAGACATTATTCTGTATTATGCTACAAAAAAATAACAATTCACCCATGCGTAACGAATTAAAATCAATCTATAATTTATTCGCTATTTGTATACACAACAGTAACCAATATTTGCTTAACAACAATTAAGTATGAAAGCGAACAATAGCAACCCATTTATTGTTGTAACAATATGAAGTTATTTATTATTAATTACACGTAGTTCACGAAAAAAATATACGCGTCGAGCGTGTTATGCGCTTTGAATACGGAATTCATTTGTTTCGCGTACATATAAATCAGAGCGGACCAGCGGCGGCCGGGCGTTTGAATTATTGATGCCAATTTGTCCACTCTACGGGATGTGACATGTATTCAGCTCAGTACCATGGCCAATCCTGCCCGTTGCGATTTAACTGACGCGCCACTTACGCCGGAGTTGTTTGATCACAACAATGATTTTAAAAGTATAGATTCGTGATATGCTCATAAAACAATCGAAAAAAGTGTTCCGAATGCAGCGACGGCACACATATAGTCCTCCTCATCGATTTCGACGACGGCAACCCTTGCATAGTTATTTTCTACTCCGGTTATGTCAAAGTCAAAGTCAAAAACATTTATTTCAAATTAGGCTTACAAAAAGCACTTATGAACGTCAAAAAATATAATAAAAAACGATTATAATACTAAACTAAAAATATGAGTGAGAGTATGAAGCGCTTTTTTTTTCAAAGCATTAAGCTTTGAAAAAAAAGCGCTTCAGTGGTTTGGCCTGTTGAGAAAGAAGCACTCAAGAAAACTCAACAGTGTAGCCTTTTTTAGAAACAATTCATTAATGTAACAATATATCATAAACACTGAAATAGCTGAGCAGTTTAAGACCACGGATTTTTATCACATAAATATTCGTCAATGAAGCTCTGATATGGCTCTCTAGGCCAAACTTAGTCTTAAACACACTGTCATACGAGTGACATTACAACTGGCCCTGGCTGTTGTACGTGTAGGAGGGCTTTGGTTTTCTTTTCGTAGTTGGCGTTTATCACCAAGCATATAGAGGTGATTTTCCTCAAATTTCTTAATCTTATAGAAGATAGTAGATCGCTAAATAGATCTTATGGAAGCAAGCTCCCCCCACCGATTAAGGTCTATAGCACAGGCGTTTAGTCAGGTGTCTTTTGTATTCTCTTTGGCGGACCGTTTTTGAGGCGCGGGTGGCGTCATCATCATCATTACAGCCCAATTATGTCCACTGCTGAACGAAGGCCTCCCCTAATGATTTCCACGCGGACCGATCCCTTGCAGTTGACATCCATCTGCTACCCGCCACCTTAACCAGATCATCCGTCCATCTGGTTGGGGGTCGGCCTACGCTTCGCTTTCCGTTACGTGGACGCCACTCAAGAACCTTTCCGCCCCATCGGCCATCGGTTCTACGCACTATGTGCCCTGCCCACTGCCACTTCAACTTGCTAATCCTCTGGGCGGGTGGCGTATCTACCTTTATATATACAGAATATCATTGGATCACAATAAAAAAGTTTTGTGGCTCACTTGTATATGTTCCGATCGGAAGGGCGCTGGTTAAAATCCCGCCACGGACCGCTGTGATTTCGTAATTATATGAACGTTATTCGACGCTTTTAGAGTGAAGAAAAACATCGTGAGGAAATCTGCGTACGTTTTGTTAAGAGTTCCAAAGTTTGTGCGCGAAGTCAACCAATCCGCACTTGGCCCGCGTGTACGATACACTCTATACGGGTAGGCTCGTGCCCCTCGGTGAGGAATATTAATGAGATGATAATGATGAATACAAAAGTTGTAATTAGTGCTCGTAAATATAACACACACAGCATACAAATAAGCAAAGGTTAATACAAGTAAAATTAAAAAAATCAATTTATTTTGACCACAAGTAACACTTAGTGACTGCCGAGTCACCACTAAACATATCGATTTGTTTTTTGATGAGGTAAAAACTGTATTGGTAAAGTTTTATTTTGAATTCATCTTCAAAACATCGAAATACGTTATAGACGCCTGTCGTAATAATATTGCTGAATAAATATATTTTTTTACTGTTTATGCTGAGAATTTATACAATTGATTGTATAATCGCTAGAAAGGGTATTTTTATTGAATATAAGCTGTGTACTGTGACTTAAATGTTTTTATATCTTTGGTTTTTCTATAAATCCTGTTGATCATTATGATGGAATAAAATGTACAATGTGCTAGCAAGTTTCATCTTGTTAAAGATCAAACTTTAAAAAATTTGACGCACTAAAACACAAGTCAATAATACCACGATATAGGTAATCTAAGGAGTCCATGCCATCCTTGTACACTAATCTAATCAAAGACCTGCTCCGCATCGCTAGGAATGACTGAGACTGGTGACCTGTGTCACCACCGGACACTGCTTACTAAATAAGTAACTTAAAACACAGTTTTACCAACAGCTCTTTAGTGAAACACACAAGAAACAGAGGGTGCCTTAATTCTAGGATACTCCTGGTACACGTGGAGAGTCGGAGAAAATAGACGATTGGTCTTGTCTGGCTGGAATTACCAAAACGTTGCAAAGTAAATTTTGGGACTGAGTTGATTTGTATACTTTTATGATAAAATTACTCGTAAAGAATTCACAGATCTTAGTTGCCGGAGAAATTACAATTTCTGATATTAAAATGACAACTGCAACCTCACGTCCTACTTGCAGTATCTATCACTTAAATATTCTAAATTATCTTGCAATTATAATTTACATTTGTTAAAGTATCGACAGTCTACACTTTACTTCCATAAAGAAGTCCAATTATTCTGTACTTTAATTTTATGGCGTTAGAAAAAGCTAACTTGACTGATCCAACACAGAATATAATAAGGAAATGACAGGTATACTCTTCTTATATCTTAAAACAACATTGTACCAGCTAATAAAGAGAAGTGCTCTCAGCACATGTCAAAACATTTATCCGAACAAACGTAACTTCTCTCTTTCATCACGACAAAAGGTCATCGTCTATGTGGAAACAAATTACGTTGCAAGCGTTGCTGGCAAAAGTAACGTAGCTAGAACAATGGACGTCGAAGACGGCTGCTGCGTAACATAGTTACAGTTTCTCGAAACTTCCACAACTCGCTCTGACAGACCAGCACTTACAAGTTTTTCTAGATGTGCCATTGGAGCGCTGACGTCGCCAATAACAAAAACTATATGAAACATTACGCACGAAAAGCAATACACTCAACTGAATAGTTAATGAGTAGAAATTTTATTGAGAGTTATCTCAAGAACGCATTACATAATTACTGTTGGTGTCATCTTAAAAAGTGGATATGTTTAATATACATTATATTCGAATGTATTTTAACTTTAATCTTTGACTGCTATTGAAAAGCAATAACAAAAAATTTTTGAATAAAATCTTAAAGAACTAAAAGAAGTATATCTTGGACGTTAGTATGATACCAACATTGTAAAAACAATATTACTACAATTAATTTAAACTGTATTCCAAAAGAAATGACTTTAGTATCGACTACCGAATATCTGTCTAAACAATGAAGCAAATCTTATGCAACATTGCATAGAAAATAGAATACCAACACGGATAGTTCGATCGTGAACGCAATCACAATCCAAGCTATGTTGGGGACAATTTCTACCGAATGTGGTTGCCGCTTGGTGGATGTGCCGACTGGTGAATGCACTTCGAGCTGGAAATATACTTGCGTTAGCCTGGATTTTGCTTGTAGATTTTCGATTCGTCGCAGTAATTGGGACTACTAAATGTAAATAAAGTTGTGAACTTTCACCGTATGAAAAAACGCATATTTTCATCTGATGCAGTATTAATGCATTTGCTAAGTTTGAGCTGTGAGGTAGGTTAAGTAAAAGACGAAATAAATACATTATAGGTTTTTAAAAGCTTATACAAAAAGATACCATCAAAGGCTCCATTAGCCCTCAGCATAAGCTTTTACAACATCTGATGCCGCGAAGATCATCATCATTATCAGCTCATTTAACGTCCACACCGAGCGGCACAGACGACTCGTAAAGGATGTATAAGCCTTAGTCGTCCACGGGGGCCCAGTGCGGAATAGCCGACTTCACGCACAACCTTTGAATCTCTTCGCAGGCGTGCGCAGGTTTCTCACTTTGTTTCCCTTCATCGAAAACGTCGGATAACGTACATATAATTTCGGAAATTCTGAAAGACATTGGTACGTGGCAGAATTTGAACCTACTCCCTCCAGATTGGAAGAGACAATCCACACCAATTGCAAATATTATATTAATTATATATTATATATTAAACAATAAAATAAATAGGACAAGTTATCAGCCTTGAACGTAACTGCTCACTATTACTTATAATACGAGTACACTTTAAATCCTTTAAAAAAAAACACGCTGTGGTTGCTAATTGAAGACATAAACATACTAAAACATTTCCTGGTTCACCATTCAAACCAGAATGCTTTTAGAATCTTGCAATTCAATATTTTAATTCATAACTACCATTTGCAATGAGACAATTGAAAAATGTAGCGTCAAAGTAAACAATTTATCTCTAGTGTTGAATTATCTAAAAAAAATGAATTACCTAAGAAATTAATACTTTTGTGATTCTTATTTCTAAACTGCACTAGTTATAAACTGCAACGGCATCAAAGGGCACAGTTATGTAAATGAAACCAAATTGCAAGCTTATTATATTTCAGAAATATTTCATATATTTTTTTTTTTATGAATGAAAATTAGATTATTTTTTAATTATCTAACATAATTCCATGAGACAGACTCTTTTACATCCGATAAGCTTGCAACTCAAAATTTCCAATGAAATGACTTAAACGCACCGGTCCTTCTAAATCCGCTGTTCTAATTAAAAGCTTCTTCTAATTAAAGTCTTCAAGGAAAGAGTGAATAGGCTGTTTCTAGGCAGGCATGATCCGTCCTAGGCCGTATCATCACTTACCATCAGGTGAGATGGCGGTCAAATTACTGCCTATAAATGATAAAAAAAGCCCATTGTTTATTTCAAACCTACCTTATTATGAACTAGACTTGAAATTGACAATTCGGGTTTTAAGCTATAACTAGATATATGACAGGCTTTATCAAAAAAACAATGTACATAAAAGCACTTGAAACAATTAAAGATAAAATTGCAAGATAAAAAGACTATTTAGTGATTAGTTCAGTATATTGGGCGCATTGCATTCTAGAATTAGAGGTACACGAGTAAACAAACATACTTATTAGTTGTTATGAAGTTGTCGGTCGCTAAGAACACAAAGATGTTTTTTAACAATTTTAAATCAAAAAAGAATTCTGTTGTTGACATACGGTGGTATATGCTACTTCGTTTATTTTGTGGATACTATAATGATTTCCACACATCAAAACTTTTGCGCCTTATAGGAATATTGTACTGTTTTGCAAAATTTCTATCGCATCTATGCTTTGTCCTTCTGACCATTAAATATACCACGTGGCTTTTTATACCAAGTTTCGTTCAAAACTTTATTTCTTTTATCTTTGCTTTGAAGTTTAAAGACAATTCTATGCTTTTGTACCTGAAGTACATAGATTCGATCGATAAAAATGTCAATGGTAAATTAGTTGCTACTTATTTGAGGAACCTTATTTTTGCAATATTTCTTTGTAATATTAGCGTCTCGTGTTCTACCTTCTGTATATATTTATACTTCTTTAATATAAAAAATTATATAGGATCAATTTTATTCTGTTTTTATCAAATCTGTGGCGATATTGGAAGTATCCAGTGTCATATTATATATTATACACTATATAATCGAGTCAAAGCATTTAGATTGAATGTAAAAAAGGCTGGACTCGAATGTGTTAGCAAACAATATCATGCTGCGAGACAATATATTCACGAATATAATGTGATATACGACGGCTTTGAGAACGTAAAATTTCTGATTAAGTATATCGTAAGTTGTGTTTCAATCAAGATTTTATTTTAATATTTCTTTAATTATACATAGATACGTCTTAATGCTGCAGTCAAAAGTAAGTTTCCTCAAAATTTTTATGTTTCAGGGCACTATCACATGGATCTGTAAATTTGTGCAGATATTTTGGTTTGATCAATCGGTATTTCACGAAAAAGATTCTGCGGTTTGTACAATTTTAATATAGTAAAATGTTATTTAATTACTCTTAAAGAAAGAAAGAAACATTTTTATCATAGAAAACACTTATTATTTAAAAAAATATTCTGGGTAATATTTGTTTCAGCAAATTCAGCTCAGTTTGATGCATTTTTTGGAGTGTGTATACTTCTTGGCTATTGGTATACAGCCAATTATACTAGCAGATTGGGTGGGTGAAGAGGTAGAACAGCTAAAAATTGTTATAGCTGATTACATTATTTCAAATATAAGTAAGTAATACACATACACATTTACCTATTACGAATTTCATCGCTTTTCAGGGTTCCGTAGCCAAATTGCAAAAAACGGAACTCTTATTTGTGATAAGAAGATTCTGATATATATATTCTAAAGATTGATTCTATATATATATATATAAGCTAAATTTTTTGGCAATACCTCCTACCTCAACATATATGCTGCTGGTAACTGTCTGAAAGAACTGGCTATGGAGTAAACGATGTTTAGGATTTATCTCGGGAATAAAATTAATTACTATAATAGAGAACAAGTAATACTCGACGGCCAAACATGTTAAAGTAGGAGTTGGTGTCGCTAATTAAGACTTATGTCACTAATGTGGTATCCCTTAGATCAGAGGAATCTGCATCTTGAAAAGCGAAGTATAGGTCTTCATTTTGGATGAGGAGGGTATAGATTTGTAAAGTGAAGGACTAGATTGTAATGGGGTTGACATAAATTCAGCGGATTGCTATGAGATGAATAATATTCTTCTCAAGATGAAGAAGAAAACACTCTTGTGATTTGTTTTTAAAAAGACACATGCAGAGACCATTTCACGGGTTCATTATTTGCGAAAAAGGAATAATTTGTAACGCAAAATTTTTGTTTCAGATCAAAGGCAACGCACCATGATGAGAGAATTGTTGTACTGCATACAGAAGCAGCCAATACAATGCAATGTTTTACGTGTGTTTCCGTTTAACATGCGCCTTGTTGTTATGTCTATAACAATTTATGTTAATTATTTTGTGTACACATGTCAGTTCTCAACTGCACTAGCATCAACAGGCACAATTTATGTAAATGAAACCAAATTGTAAGAAGTCAAGCAGTCATTTACGCAGGAGATATTAAGGTGCACAAACGTACGCGCAAACGCATGTGCACACCCTCGTCTTCACCCATCTTGATCCATTGAACGGAGAGACCGATACAACTGGAGACAGGTTCAGATGATGTGTCTGGCCAATGATAACTCTGTCCTCTATCATCGCCCTAAGCCGTCCACCAGGCCTTGCTATCCCGTAGGGTCGGCCAAGCTCGTTGCATATCTGCGTTGAGTCGCCCTTCCCACCGGGATAGACTTCGTGCACTAAGCGCGGGAGGTATCCGCTATAATACCTGCCTGAACGACAGGCCCCTCGACCAGGTTTCGCCCGCGAGTCGACGCGGTTTACCGGGGTGTGGCCGCTGTATGCACTACAGCTACTTGGAGCCACTAGCGAGAGTTTGCAGAATGTCTGCGATCAGTGGAAAAACCCACCTCACACTAAACGCTGCAATATACCCCAAATTGTAAGCTTATTATATGTAAGCAAAACTAAACTTATGCTTTGTTTTCGAGTGAATAAAATTAGAGCTTTTGTGAATAACTAACTTGTTTTTTTATTTAATTTCCGTAAATACCCTGTGCATTTACCCTGTTTATTTTAGTTATTTTCATAGTGTCATGTCGTATGGTCTACTGTTGTGGGGCTCAGTTGCCGACATTAATATAATATTTGTACTACAAAAAAGAGCTATTCGTTTTATCTACAACCTTAGACCCCGTGACTCTCTTAAGGAACTTTTTAAAGAAATAAATATAATGACTATAGCATCACAATATATTTATGAAAATTTAATTTACGTCCGTAAATACTATCATACCTTTAAAAAAAATTGTGACTCACACAATTTTAATACTAGGAATAGAAACAAACTTGCTGTTCCAGACTTGAGACTACATAAAGTAGGTAAATCTTTTATAGGAAGATGTATAAAGTTTTTCAATAAGGTACCGCAAAATATTGTCGAGTTACCTTTACACATGTTTAAAGCTAGAATAAAAAACACCTTTCTAAAAAGGGTACTACACTATTGACGAATATTTATGTGATAAAAATCCGTGGTCTTAAACTGCTCAGCTATTTCAGTGTTTATGATATATTGTTACATTAAGGAATTGTTTTTAAAAAAGGCTACACTGTTGAGTTTTCTTGAGTGCTTCTTTCTCAACAGGCCAAACCACTGAAGCGCTTTTTTTTCTTTAGTATATTTTTAGTTTAGTATTTTAATCGCTTTTTATTATATTTTTGTATATTTTTTGACGTTCATAAGTGCTTTTTGTAAGCCTAATTTGAAATAAATGTTTTTGACTTTGACATTAAGATCAGATACACGGCCAGTTTTAGATCAGATATGCTTGCAACTGAAAGTCTTCGATAGACTAATGCAAACGCATCGATCGTTATTTATCGGTTCGTAATTTTTGAAAGTAGATCAATTAAATATTTTTTCTTAGGTCGCCGCATATACCTATACCACCTTCGGGGAACACCTGTCGGTGAGTTTTAGTACAAGGTACGCTACCTGGTACGACACACTACTGATTTCCACAACGTTGCTGACAAGGGAATCATGAACCAGAAAACCAAGCTCACCTTGGAAAACTTAATTAACTTCTCGGAAGTAGAGCAAGTGTCCGGAGTCCAGGGTTATCGAGTCCTCCCCCGCTTTTCGGACTTCAGACAACCCCAGTATGCTCCAATTAATACGACTTAGCTCTTCTTCTTATTCGGAGAGATGATGGTCCAGCCACATCGTACTTCCATTGTACGTTGTCAGGGGCAGCCTTTCGTAACTCGGGGGTTATTCGCACCCCCGCCTCACAGTGACCGCACCGGGAACTGGGGGCCGATTTTTTCTGACACTGCTCATTGGCGAGAAAATGCTCGTTATTACCACGCTGGGCTGGCGGGTTGGTGACCGCAGTAATATCCAGTACGCAGGATGGCGCTGCTGCCCACCATCCGGTATATGATGCCTTTGTCGGCTCTTACGACACCCTTGGGAGGAAAAGGGCTGGAGACAAATGTATTCTACTTCACCGTCCCCGGCTAATTACTATTATTTACCACTGTTTCTAAATTTCCAACTAAGTGGATAGATTTAAGAACAGTTACTGTCCATGTGGTCCGCGTTTCATTCCTGGGTACTAAAAGCAATTGTGTGCATGAACATATCTGTTTGTAATGGTCTGGGTGTTTCTATGTATAATATGAATGCATTCATAAAAACATGACTGTTTATCAGTTGTATAGTACCCATAGGCTGAATGCTTAGTTTGGGGCTAGATGGAGTGTGTGAGGATAAAAAAGATTTTGTCAAAATAAAACAACAGTAAAGAATCAGCATAAGCTGCTGCGATATCAGACGCAGCAGCTTATGCTGATTCTTTCGCACAGAAAATATAATTTTCATACTTCATCTTAATATTTAAATCACAAGTTAGTAAATGCATTGTATTCCAAGATTCCGATGGCAAGCTCGTTCACTGTAAATAAACAAAATGCATTTGTCAAGATACATTTAATTAATTTTACCTACAGCATTGACAACCGTTAATCTCTTATTGTGTTAAAACATTCAACAAGCACTCAAATCACAATGTGGAGCACATCATCGCGCTTACAAAACACCGCCCGTTCCGGACACAGAAATAAAATCTACGCAATACAGAAAAGGAAATAGAATAGTGACAGTGATTGTCCGATAGCCGGGATGCAATAACAATCAGGAGGGCACGATGGATCGGAACGAACGGGACTCGTGCGGGACTACTGGTAGTGTTGTTTTGAGCGGATAAGCTCTACTTTGTGATGGCTTTCCACCTACATTGTAAAAGAAGTGGTGCATATTACTTTGTTTGCAACCTACCCATGATATGCTGTATGGGAAGCTTTGTCCGTGCAGTGGGACGTTATAAGCTAATGATGATGGTAAAACGCAAGCATATCAACTAATGAAAAAAAATGTACCTGATCAAAAATGTAAGACAATAGGCTAAATGCATTGCTCCGAATAAATAATCCCACTAAAAAGGTGATTGAAGTATTGCCTTAAACATAAGCAGTAGGTGAACCACAATCAATAAATAATGAATCCTTTAAGTCTTCAATTAAAATGATCTACATTTATAATCAAAAGAAGATCCCATGATAAAGTTATTTAATTGAAAAAAAAAAAATATTTTTACATACCCATTGTTTAAAAAGGTTGCAGTCATAAAAGTGATTGTAGTCAATTTTGTATCATTGAAATATAAAGCCCATAAAACTTAAATAGACGATATCGTGAATTCAGATCTTTTCATCACTTTATTCATTTTTGTTTTCAAATTATATATGTAGTTATTATGTATAGTACTTGAGCTAATTATTTACAAAACAGAGTTTATTCCTTTACCTAATCTAAGAGATATTTGTGTTACCTTTTAACTATTCAAATGCAACGGACTGCGAAAGATTGATCCGCCCCGCCATTAGGAGGCATCGCTACGAGTCTCTTTTAGTTCGTTGCTCATATAGCGATACCGGAACATACGCAAACTGGGTTACTTCGCCCCTTGGCAACATCCTAAGCCGAGATTCTGTTCTCTCTCTGGGAAACTCTTGCTATAAACAATAAGGTTGAGAGCCTCTGCGTCACCACTTGAAAAGTGCATGCACTTGAAAAGTGCACTTTGCCAAATTATCGCAAAAATGCGATAATTTGGCAAAGTGCTAGTTGGACTCGCCCATGGAGGGTTCCACAGCATCATAAATATAATATATTTATTATCTTAGGCACCTACTAAAGTACCCATATAATAGGTTAATGCTTAGTTTGGGACTATATGGCGCTGTATGAATGTAAGTAGACATTTATTTATGGGGCTTCAGTGGCTCAATGGTGTGGACTGTCGTTTTCCGATCGGTAAGGCGCAGGTTCAAATCCCGACACGTACCAATGTGTTTTCGAATTTCCGAAATTAAATGTACGTGATCCGACGCTCTTATGGTGAAGGAAAACATCGTGAGGTGAAACCTGTGCACGCCTGCGAAGATATTCAAAGGTTGTGCGTAAAGTCGGCCAATCCGCACTGGTCTCGCGTGGACGACTAAGGCCTATACACCTGAATTTAGCAAAATGCGCAAATATGCCTACCTACCCAACATAGTTTTATATGAACCTTTTGCTGTAGAAACGTTTGGACCGTGTTCCGTGTATATTGCGATTAAGTAAATTGTCTTGTCTAAAATATAGATAGATAGATAGAAAGGCAAGTAGGTGCCTTTCGACAGTTGCGTTTAAGTTACATTACAGGCCATACAACGCGGCAATGTAGCAGCCTATGGTTAGTATGTCATAGGCTAGATACAACTATCTGGGCTGCTTTTTTAACGAAACAGCTGAACATACCCAACTTGAAGAGTTATACATGTCCCTAAGGTAGCCGTAAACAAAAATCAATTGTATCTTTTAAAAAAATACAAGTTCGACGTGAGGTTCTCCAATGAGTACAAGAGAGCTCTAATAATCTTATTTTCATACGTGCAGAAATTAAAACAATTTTTATAAAAAAACAATATACATAAAAGCACTTAAAATAATTAAAGATATAAATGCAAGATAAAAAGACTCCATGTGGTGTTTAGTATAATATGTAGGGCTCATTGCATTCTAGAACAAGAGCTACAAACATTCTTACTACTTGTTATGAAGTTGTCGGTCGCTAAGAACATAAAGATGTTTTTTAACAATTTTAAATCTAAAAAGAAAACTGTTGTTAATATACGGTGGTATATGCTACTTCGTCTATTTTGTGGATTCTATAACGATTTCCACCCATCAAAACTCTTGCAGCTCATAGGGAAATTGTATTGTATTACAATATTTGTATCGCATGTATACTTCGTCATCCTGACAATCAACCATACCACATGGCTTTTTATACCAGGCTTAGTTCAATACTTTACTTCTTTTATATTTGCTTTAAAATTTAAAGACAAATGTATGCTTTTGTACCTAAAGTATATAGATTATATCGATAAAAATGTCGATGGTAAAGTAGTTGCTACTTATTTGAGGAATCTCATTATTGCAATATTTATATGTAATATTACCGTATCATGTACTATCTGCTCCATTTATTTCTATTATTTTAATGTGACAAATCATACATTTTCGATACTTTATTGTTTTTATCAAATCTGTGGCGATATTGGGTGTATCCAATGTCATATTGTATATTATACTCTGTATAATCGAGTCAAAGCATTTAGATTGAATGTTAAAAAGGCTGGACTTGAATACGCAAGAAATCATTATCAGCCAGCGAAACAGTATATTCACGAATATAATGTTATATACGACAGCTTTGAGAGAGTGAAATTTTCGATCAAGTATATTGTGAGTTGTATTCAAATCAAGATTTTTATTGCGTTTTTATCCTTTATAATAAATAGGTTAAATAATGATGCAATAAAAAGTTAGTATCCTCGAAAGTATTTATTTTTCAGGGCACCATCACATGGATCTGTAAATTTGTACAGATATTTTGGATTGATCAATCGATATTTAATCTAAAAGATTTGGCGGTATGTATACTTATTAATATAATACAGTAAGTTTTCTTACTTTCGGCATAACTATTACATCGGCTACTAGCTAATGACCACCCCAATGATTTCCATAACTTTTTGATTCTGGCTAAAATCTTTGGTCACTGTAAGACCCAATGCCAGTCAACGAATATCCATGACACCTTTTACTAAAGATTTTTTTATCTGATTTCTGAGACCCCCTCGGTGTCACATAATTACATGGGTTTGTTGCTTTTAATTTATCATTTGGGATTTTATCCAAAGGCAGCTTAGTAAAAAGCACATAGTATTTTTTCCGCTCTTACTAAAGTACAAACAGTCTTAGGACTATTTTTTAATATAACTTTTTGTTGAGCCCAAATTGAATTAATGGATTTAACTTTGGTTTTTAACACAACTTATATAATATTGAAAAAAATATTTTGGGTTTAATAGAATATTTATTTCAGCAAATCCAACTTAGTTTTATACATTTTCTGGATTGTGTATACTACTTAGCTATTGGCGTACAACCAATTATAATAGCAGACTGGGTGGCTGAAGAAGTAGAACAAGTTAAAATTGTTGTAGCCGATTTTATTTTTTCAAATACAAGTAAGTTGTACTCATACACATTTACGTATTACGAATGCCATTGCTTTGTTGTTGATGACAAGATTGAAATTTTCTTCTTATTTGGTGAGGCAATGGTCCAGTCGTAGCGTTTGCCCATTATGTGTTGCTAACATTTAGTTTTGGGGCAAGCTCTCATTGCCCAAACATTCCTAGCCCACCCAACATTAACCATTACCGTGGTCGTGATAAGTGACAATATCGACAAGAGGATTTTTTTATATTAATAAAATTACATCTACAGACTCATGGTCCGTACTTTTTTTAGTTTCAGATTATTTTGTAAATTAATTTTATATAATATTATGTTAGTGCTCCGCGCATTAAAAGATTGGTTAACGGGTCAAGGGAGAAAAGTGGAGTTTCATGTGGCTCTATCCATGAGGGAAATACCTATAGTCCAACATTTGACGTAAAAGAGGTGGTGACGCAAACACTATAACAAAATATTGTTAACACGTTTTTTTTTTTTAATTAGATTCACGATCACAGAAATAACATAGTTTATCAATAAAAAGATAAAAATACAATACTCATATGATCTAATGTTAGGTTTCTTACAAGTAACACAACATTCATTTTTTTAAAGTGCCATTTTTGAAATATTAATCAATTGTGATGGTGCCTAACGTTACTTTAAACTACTTCTAATATTTTATTCGGAACAATTGCATTCAATCGTAATGAATGTCAGTATTGTCACTGTTATCATTGTAAGTCTCAGCCTCGGCAAAAAGTGGTGAGCCAAGTTCAGCTTTGCCAAATGATAACAACAATGTATGGCTAAAGGTGGTATATACGTTAGTTAGACTTAAAAAATATGTTTAAAAACAGTAACTGGTTATTATAAATGCACTTATTTTGCCTGTAACTGCTGTGCATTGTGGATGACTACTGAATTTTGTTATAATTTTTGTATTGAATGTAAGAATGTAGGTGGAACTAAATAAATAAATAAATAATAAACATAAAATAAGGAGTGACATCGAGAACTCCAGAACACACTGCCACGGTCTCTTTCTGTTTAATTGTATGTTAAAGAACGGAAGAGTATGTGATAGCTTTGGGTTTCAGATGAAGGCAACGGCAATATGATGAGGGATTTGTCTTGCATCAGAAGCGCCAATACAATGCATGTTTTACGGTGTGTTTTCAGATCTGCTTTAACAATGCGTCTTGTTGTTATGTCTGTAACCATATATGTCATTATGTTTGTGTAACATGGTCAGTTCTCAACTGCACTAGCATCAACAGGCACTTTTATTTACTGAATCCAAATATGTGAAGCTTATTCTATTTAAGCATAACTAAACTTGTTTTGTTTTCCTGAGTATAAAATTAGAGCTTCGTGAATAATATGACATGTGTTATTTATTTCTCCGTTATTTATAGGTACGCTCATTTTTAAGTCATTTATTTGACTCCTTTAGTGTTCCACTATGGCAAAAGAGAAATTGTCAGTAGAGTTCCGAATAACAACGTTTTTCCGACTAGCCTAACTTCAGTGATAAGTGTACGGTGAGTTTTAACAAAAGAAAATATAAGTCCATACAATGAATCACTTGATCAGATAC